>PVIC010003359.1:0-69519 GCA_004025085.1 Thryonomys swinderianus
ATAGAATGGGAGTATTACTCTGCCATAAAGAATGATAAGATTGAACATTTATACTCAAATGGACGTACCTTCAGGACATACTCATAAGTGAAATAAATAGGTCACAGATGTTCCAATATATATTTTCTCTGATATGAGAAACTGAAGTTATAACTGTGTTCTAGATTGCGTAAATGTAATTTTTTTCCTGATTTTTTTCTCGGCCCTTTCATTATTGGTGTATAATATTGATTGTTATCCTGAGAGGTTTTTACTTTTTATTTTGTTCTTTAATAATGAATGTTGACATTTTCAAGTTTTTATTTTTCATAAACAAGTTAATTTTTTATTTTAATCTAGTGATATGGTGTATTTCTTTTGGGATGACCTCAAATCAGTTATCTAATTTCAAACATAAAAATAGGAAGGGAAGAGGGGAGGAAGAAAAAAGTTAATATAGTTAATTTTATACTTTTATTTTCTGCATTAGCTAATTCTCTGCCTTAGCCATGACATTACTTTGTATTTTAATATTTGCTAAAGTCAAAGTATGTTCTAATACCCTCTGTTTCATTTTTTCTTCTTTAATGGATTATGTAGAGTGTATTCCTTTATTTCTATTGCAGATACATTTTGTTACTGATTGTTTAATTTAATTTTTAAAAATTTAGATATTTTGACTTTTTAGTCATTTTAAATTTGTTGAATTTATTTGAGAGATGCAGATGAAAACTACATTAAGATTTCAACTCATTCCACAAAGAAAGGCTGCTATCTCGAAATTAGCCAGCAACAGATGCTGGCAAGGCTGTGGAAAAAAAGGAACCCTTCTCCACCGTTGGTGGGAATGTGGACTGGTACAACCTCTCTGGAAGTGAGTGTGGAGATTCCTAAAAAAACTAGGATTGGCTGGGCGTGGTGGCTCACCCCTGCAATCCCAGCACTCGGGAGGCAGAGACAGGAGGATTGCTGAGTTTGAGGCTTGCCTGGGCTACATAGTGAGCTCAGGGCCAGCCTGAACTACAAAGCGAGACCCTGTCTCAAAAAAACAAACAAAAAACAGCTAGGATTAGAGGTCCCTTTTGACCCTGCTATTGCCCTGCCAGGAATACACACAAAAGAATTAAAGGAATCATATCATAGTGACATATGTGCACCCATGTTCATAGCAGCTCAGTTTTTGATAGCTAAATCTTGGAAACAACCCAAGTGCCCATCAACTGGAGACTGTATGAAGATGTGGTTTTTCTATAAAATAGAGTATTACTCTGCCTTAAAGAATGATTAAATTTGAGTCATTTGTACTCAAATGGACATACCTTCAGGACATACTCATAAGTGAAATAAATAGGTCACAGATTGTAAATATCACATCTGTTCTCTGGTATGAGAAGCTGAAGATATTAATGAGTTCTAGAATGTATGATAGATATTGTGAAATAGAAAATATTCAAAGGGGGAAATGTGGAGGTGTGAGTAATGAGAGGTAAAGAAAAAATGTGATGGTAATAAAAAGGGGAAACAAAACTTATGTATTTAGGGTGTGGGAGGTTGTGAAGTAGGTAGGGGAATGGGAAAAAAACGAGATTAAATTATGTCGTATACTGGTACAAATTCCCAATATTGAATGTGATCATGATATAATGAGCATATACAGTACACCAATAAAGATGAAAATTTAAAATATTTGTTTAGATTTATTTTATGACCCAGAACTTGACTTTCTTAAAGTATTTAATGTACATTTAAAAACAATGTTCAGGGCCAGGGATTTAGCTCAGTGTTTCTGGCACCTGCCTTTTAAGCAAAAGGTCCTGAGTTTGATCTCTGGCAGCAAAATAATAAATATAAAAAATAAAAAGAATGTTCATCCATTGTTGAATCCTCTATAAATATTAATTAGCTAAAATTTGTAATGTTTTTAAAAAGTAACACTTGTACTATCTTTTTTTATACTGGTAGATGGGAACAACAAAGGAGTCTAGTTATTGGGAGATATCTTAAAGTGTACAGGTATAACTATGGGTTAGCTATTTCTCAGTTGCTTTTATAGGGTCAAATACATCTAGGATACTTAGTACTCTATAGACTGTTATGAGATTATCCTCTTAGGCTGTGATCGTATTCTTTGTTCTTATGAAATCCACCTTACCTGACATTAGTGGTCACTCCAGGTTTTTTGTTGTTCTTATTTGCGTACTCTCTTTCCGTCTTCTGTCTGTCTGTCTGTTCACCAGTCTCTGTTCCCAAGACAGAATCTGTTTGAATCATCTTTTACCTAATTCAGTCTAACAGTCTTTGCTTTTTAATTAGAGTTTTAGGCCATTTGTGATTAATGTCATTATTGATGAGTTAGATTTAATATCAGTCATGTTGCTGTTTTTAGTGTTTATCATGTTGTTTGTATTTTTCTTGCTTTTGAAAGAATTTTTGTTTACATTTTATCTTCATTATTATGTATTTATCTGTTAGAGATTGCTTTAGAATTTGTAATGTATATTTTAGCTAGTCAAAACCTTCTAGTATTTGTGCTGTTATTGTAAAATATATTATTCTCATATATTTTATTGACTTGGACATATTATAAACCCCACAGTACATAGATACTATATTTAGCCTGTTATTTCTCAAAGAGATTGAAACATTTTAAAAACATATCTTTTACATTTAACTTCTTTTTTCCAACACTCATTTCTTCATGTAGAGTCAGATTTCCCTTTGCTTGTTCTACTTTTAAGAGCTTCATCATTTGTTATAATACATATTTCTATACATATAACCCATTCTTATACCTGTACACTTTAAGATGACAATGAGTTGCCTCAACTCTTTTTTATCTGAAAAAATATTGGTTTTACTTGTTTTTGAAATATATTTTCACTGGCTATGGAATGTTGGATTGGCTTTTTCTTTCAGAACATTAAAGAGGTTCCAAGTAATTTTACTTGCAATAGTTTCTGCCAGGGGCCGGAGGGTTGGCTCAGAGGTTCCAGCACCTGCCCACAAGCGCAAGGTCCTGAGTTCAATCCCCGGAAACCACATACAATGCTGGGCGTGGAGACTCACGCCCACCAGCCATCAATACCATATACCACAGTGCCGGGTGTGGTGGCTCACGCCTGTAATCCCAGCACTCGGGAGGCAGAGACAGGCGGATTGCTGAGTTCGAGGTTTGCCTGGGCTACATAGTGAGCTCAGAGCCAGCCTGAACTACAAAGCGAGACTCTGTCTCAAAATAAATAAATAGATAGATAGATAGATAGATAGATAGATAGATAGATAGATAATAAAAAAATAGTTTCTGCCAGAAGCTATTAACCTTATCTTTGTTTTTTATTCTTCCATTTTCCTTTCCTTGGTGGCAGTACTTCTTTCCCTAAGGCTGTGAGTAGGACCCTCTACTTCAGCCTTATGCTTCTGTGGCTTGTGTGTTGATAAAAGCTTGGGAACAGACAGCTATGGTTTTATTCCTCTCCTGAGGCATCAGATTTCAGGTCCTGGAGCAGGGCATTCTTAATTTTTAGTGAATTATTTTCAGTGTGTTTTTTGGTATATGTCATAGAACAGTATACTAGCATATATAAGTAATTAATTTATAGATTAATATGTGTACACAGGGGCCATATGTTCAACAGTTTTACCAATCAAGAGTATAGTTGGAAGAGTTTGGAGGCCACTGTTTTAGAGCACATCTCTATCTATAGTAGATATGAACTATCTATTATAGAAAAGCCACTTACTTTTTTTTTTGAGACAGGGTCTCACTTTGTAGTTCAGGCTGGCCCTGAGCTCACTATGTATAGCCCAGGCAAGCCTTGAACTCAGCAATCCTCCTGTCTCTGCCTCCCTAGTGCTGGGATTACAGGCATGAGCCACCACACCCAGCATTGTATGTGCTTACTGGGGATTGAACTCAGGACCTTGCGCTTGCAAGGCAGGCGCTGGAACCACTGAACTAAATCTCCAGCTTGCTACTTGCTTTTTGATTTGGTGACCGCATAGTTGTTATGTTTCATTTTATTTCTATGAATGACTGTAAGTGAAGAATGTTTTGTTTTAAAATTGATTTAAAATGCTATTTGTTAGAAAATGAAAAATCATTTACTTAAAAAACTACTTCTACATAACATTTAAAGAATTTATTCATTTACTTACTTAGACAAGGTCTTGCTATATAGTTTAGGTTGGCCTTGAATTCACAGTTTAGCTTTAGCTGTCCCTGCCTTAACCTCCTAAGTGCTGGGACTGTGGGTTTGTGCCACCATGCCTGGCTAAAATTTATTTTTTAACAAATACATGAAGATATAAAGTTATACATATTAGTAGGATATCATTATACAATAATTATTAGAAATGTATATTTAAAAGATGAAGCAGTCTTTATAGATTATTTAGACTTCTTTCTTTTTATAAATGAAAATCCTCCATTTTCTTCTAGGACTGTGAGAATATGGGAGGTTGAAAATCCAAAGAAGCAAAAAAATGTGTTTAAACCACGAACAATGCAGGGTAAAAAAGTCATACCCACTACATGCACATATAGTAGAGATGGAAACCTCATAGCAGCTGCCTGCCAGAATGGAAGCATACAGATCTGGGACCGAAATTTGACTGTAAGTTATGGACATTTAAATCTGTACAAGACAACTACCTTCTATGTAATGACAAGTATCATGTGAAAATATTAAAAAGGTCAATATTCTGAGTTCAGACCTAATTTAAACTTCAATGTTAGTTGATCAAACATTAGTGTTTTTGCAGTATACAGCATTTCAGCAAACATTCCAGCTGAGTGTTTTCCATTGTGTATTAAATATTAGTTTTAAAATAAATTTCCTCTTGTAGTATAAAACTTGAGGAATGCAGTATAGTTTACAATACCATAATTTATTTAATTTTAAAAGTGAAGGGTTTGTTAGTAATATAAAAACAAAATTACCTAGGAAGTGAGAACTAGGAAAGATATAAGAAAACCACAAAAAGTCTAGGATCATCCTTAAGTTGTGCAACTATTTCAGTGGTAATTCCAATATTTTATTTTAAGACTTTATTATATTCTCTTTTAATAGCTTTAAAGTTTCTCCTTTTATTTTAGGTTATTACTAGAAAAAAGAATTTTTAGAAGTAAAGGGTATCATAGGATTCTGAGAAATAATTAATATAAAAAATCTAATTCTGTGAATTATCAGTAAGGTTTAAAAAAGGTCTTTTTGTTATGTAAATGGTAAAAGAAAAATATTTGATAAGTAAAGTGAGCCTCTATTACCATAATTTGGATTCTTTAGGAGAAGTCAAATTATTAATTCAATAAATATTTATTGACTGTGCACTACATGTATGACAGGGCTGTCTTAAGGGTCAAGAGTACTTATTAAAAATTCCTGCCTTAATGGAGTTTATATTTTAGTTTTTAAAAATATAAAAGTTTTATTCTGTTCAGCTTTGTCCCTCATTTATGTTTTGCATGGGACCCCAGTAAACATAGTGGTTCTTTTCAGGCAGTTAAATAGAAATTAGTTGGGTTGGGATAAGGTATAAAGTAATGATACGATAAAAAATTCATCCTGATAATGCTGGAAATATTTTTGGCATTTTCTGTTTGTCAGATCTTTTTATTTCTGTTTTCATGTCCTCTGTAAACCTCATAAAGCTTATTAACAGCACAGAGGTTTTAAAACTTCTTTGAATTGTAAACTGAATTTTAACCAAGCAATAAATTTTTAAGTAACTGGCTTTCATCCTCCTTGAGTGGTGTTGATTTAGACATAAAAATTCTAAAACATGCAGTTTTCTTGTATAGCCATAATAGTCATGTTTTTGGTGTAGTCTGTATATATGTGCCTTTTTCTTAGGACCCATATGCTTTTATAGAGTAGTGTTTGAGGATTGTTCTTGCCTATCTTGAAATAACAAGTATGTCTTATTTCCAGTGGGTTTTTTGTTTTTTCTTTCTTTTTTGAGAGAAGATATCACTATGTACTTTGAGCATGCATTGTATCTCAGGTTGACCTTGAGCTCATTATGGCCCTCGTGCCTCAGTCTCCCAAATACTTTAATGGCAGACCAGTAGGTCTGACCTATTTCGAGTTTTGTGGCCAACAAAATCATATGAATGTAGTTCCCAAAAATATCGCCTGAGCCATTTTTACTAATCACAGTCTTTGTTACTATTTTGTTAGAATTTAATAATGCATAGATATATGGAGTATTATACCACATCCCATTTGTTCTTTTGTATTCATATTTTACATTTGCATATTAATGTATGCCAACAAAAAATAAACAAATTGAGGAAAAAAAACCTTGCCAGCAGGAGGCAAGGTACTTCAAAACATTTTTTAAAATTTGGAAGTATTTTTTCAGCAATTAAAAAGTCATCCACAGGGAAACACTTAGCTGAAAAGCAAGAAAGCCTAATAGCAGCAGCTTTTCCTTGCAGGAACCAAAGGGTGATAAGGTAGATAATAGCTAATTCTTGTTTTATGGTGATTAAGTAAGCTACCATAATTGCTATGTTTAATCATAAAATTCTCATTTGATGAACTTGAACTTTAGCAGATTAAAATGAAACTGGTTTTCTTTAGAAACAGTGTATCTACTGATGATATTTTTCTGCATTCTCAAGATCCATCCTTACTTTAGAATTAACACTGATCAGTGTTCTAGCTACTAGCCACATTTGACTATTTAATTAAATTTCTATTAATTAAAATACAATTAAAATTTCAGTTTCAGTCATAATAGGCACCCACTTTTTTGTGGTATAAAGGATTGAATCCAGGACCTTCCATTGAGGTACATGTCAAGTTCTTTTAAAAACTATTTCTTTTTAAAACTTTGAGACAGAATCTCACTAAGTCACTTAGTTGTCCAGACGGCATTGAACTTGTGATCTTCCTGCCTCAGCCTTTCAAAGTGCTGAGATTACATAGCCACTTTTAAAGTGCTCAGTAGTCTTATGTGGCTACTTACTGGGCACCACACTTATACAATGTTTCCATCATTGCAGAAAGTTCTATTATACATTATTCCTCCAGAGAAGATGTTTGCCCAAGATCCTTCCTGTACAGTGGTGATGGTGTGTCTTTCAGTTTGAGGAAGACTCTTCTGAAGTACTTCCACTGGTCTGCCTACTTCCCTTCTTTCCCACTCCGTAGGGTAATAATGAAATAACAGAAAGGGCACCAGTGCCTGGTTAGAGCAGGGGGAGGAGAGGCAGAAAGTGGGGATGACATTGGAAAGGTAACGGATGCACTGTGACTCAGGGAGTCTGCAAATATTGAACCTCTCAGGCTGTAACTCTCTCATGCCAAATACTCTTTATGTGTTTTTTTCATCTCACTTCTTCTAGTTCTTTGCTCAAATTTCCTGTCTTTATCAAGGGTTCCCCAAACCACAATGTATTTAAAATTGCCAACTTCTCCACATCACTGGGATCTCTGTGCTTCCTATTTTCTTCTGGAATACTTCTTTTTGGACATGCTACATTATATGTTTCACCTGTTTATTGACTATTTCCTCTCAATAAAATATTGCCTTTATGGATTGTTATCTGTTTTTGGTTCCTGCTCTATTCAGAGCAGAGGACAGTAGTGCCTACTACTCAGCTGACCTTCAATAAATATTTGTTGAATGAACAAATAAATCCACTTGTTCTAAAAAAAAGTAATATGAAATGGCTACGTTCTAAGAAAATATTAAAAAAAACAGTGGCTTACAAACTATCCTTAGGCTTGTAAAAACATGATGAAATGGAGTTGTTCATATGTATCAGCCTTAATATAGACAAAAGAGAGCTACTGGACTCACTTTTGGTGGCTCCTTAATAGTATACTGTGTATTTGACTCATTTCTTATTAATACCAGAATTTGCAAAAGTTCTTGTGTATCAACTATAATTTCTGGCTCCTAAAATAGTTCAGGAAGTATAGTTCTTCTTTTCACATAAACATACCTAATAAACTTTTTATTTTTTTGAAGACAAATCCTTGTTATATAGTGTAAGGTGTCCTTGACCTCTCTATGGACTTAGGCTGGCCTCCAACTTGCAAAAATCCTCCTGCCTTCCCCTCCTGAATACTGAAATTATGTGTCATCACACTCAGCCAAACTCATTCTTTGATCTTATTTTCCTCCAAGTAGTATTACTATTCTTTAAAAGCTGTTAAGAATCTGTAGTATATTAAGCTGTTTACTAAAAGAACATGGTATGTTTACTTGTATTGTAGTCATTTGATAGATTAAATTTTTCTCAAGACAGTGAGGACCTAATATGTTCACCGAATATTTTCTTACTTTGATATAGGTGATTGGAGGGAATAATATTTGAGTTTTGGGACTAAGGACTTAGCTCAGTGATATCACACCTGTCTTGCAAAAACAGGGTCCTGAAATCAATCTACAGTACCAGAAAAAAATGAAAAAATTAAAAAACAATTGAGTTTTGGTTTAGTAGCAGGCACTTCCAACAACTTGATCTGCTCTCCAACTCACTGCCTACCATTGCTTTGGCCTTCACACTCTGTCTGAGCTCTAGGATTGTCCCTTTTGTGGAACTGGCCACATACTACAAGCCCGTACCAGGAAAGCCTCCAGCCAGCTAGATCTTGCAGGATTATTTCTGTATTCAGCAACTGCCAGTCACCATTCTTCAGCTGTGTCAAAGAATGGACCAGAGAAAGTTGATGCAAAGGTTACATAGTAATCTGAGATCCTGTCCCCCCCACCCCCCAAAAAAGCTGAGGATTTAGCTCAGTGGTTCTGGTGTCTGCCTTGTAAGCACAAGGTCCTGAGTTTGATCCCTGGGTACCACATACCACAATGCTGGGTCTGGTGGCTCATGCCTGTAATCCCAGCACTCAGGAGACAGAGGCAGTAGGATTGCTGTGAGTTTGAGGCTTGGGCTACATAGTGAGCTCAGGGCCAGCCTGAACTACGGAGTGAGATCCTGTTTCAAAAAAAAAAGTTGCATAGTAATGACATCAGAGGTACCTCCCCATTGGATCAGGCCCTTAGGGACTGAGAAAGCTATGAAGGAACGAGAATTCAGAAGAGTCACTAGTAATAGTTTATGTGTAGCATACCATAGATCTTTAAGTATCTTCAGTTGCTGCTAGATAGCCAATGTTAAAATATTGCTTTATCCCCTTCTATACCTCCTCCTTTTTTTTTTTTTTTTTTTTTTTTTTTTTTTTTTTTTTTTTTTTTTTTTTTTTTTTTTTTTTTTTTTTTTTTTTTTTTTTTTTTTTTTTTTTTTTTTTTTTTTTTTTTTTTTTTTTTTTTTTTTTTTTTTTTTTTTTTTTTTTTTGAGACAGGGTCTCGCTTTGTAGTTCAAGCTGGCTCTGAGCTCACTATGTAGTCCAGGCAAGACTCAAACTCAGCAATCCTCCTGTCTCTGCCTCCCGAGTGCTGGGATTACAGGTGTGCGCTACCACACCCAGCTATACCTCCTTCTTTATTTATGGATATACACATAAAGACACAGTTTAAAAAGTTTATTTTTATATGGTTTGATAGAGCGGGAAATATATATACACTTCCCCAAGAATTTTCTATGATTATTTTATTTGGTATTTCTCATTTTTACCCATATTTTGTCCCTTGATTAGGTCTAATGTGTGGACCACTAAAAGTCTACTACACAACTCAATAGCATATTTTATAATGTACAATTAAAATGTAAATTTTACTTTGAACTTTTTGTTAGTCCTGAGTTTCCCAAGGTCTTTGTGCCCCATGATGATATGGATGTGATATGACCATGTGAGGTTATCAGAGGGATTCTGTTAGAAAAATAAGGCACAACAGCTTCTCAGTTATCAGAGGGATTCTGTTAGAAAAATAAGACACAACAGCTTCTCAGTAACTGTCAGTCTTCCTTTTTTTTTTTTTTTGAGACAGGGTCTCGCTTTGTAGTTCAGGCTGGCCCTGAGCTCACTATGTAGCCCAGGCAAGCCTCAAACTCAGCAATCCTCCTGTCTCTGCCTCCCTAGTGCTGGGATTACAGGCGTGAGCCACCACACCCAGCACTGTGGTATGTGGTACTGATTGCTGGTGGGTGTGAGTCACCACACCCAGCATTGTATGTGGTTACCAGGATCGAAATCAGGGCCTTGCACTTGGGAGACAGGTGCTGGAACCACAGAGCTAAATCTCTGGCCCATTCCTTCCTTTTCTTCTTTTTCTTCTTAGCTCATAGGCTACTTTCAGTTCTCATAGAATGGTATAGTTCTCTGAGCACTTAACTGTGGCTATGGACATCTTAGAAATCTTGAGTTTGATGGACTCCTTGGTGACTAAAGGTGTAGTTTAGAAAGATAAGAATGCAGGTCCCTTGCTAAAACCAGTTATTCAGTTTATGAAACTACAGCTTCCATCAAGAAATTAGGATGCTGTGGACCCAATTTTTGTTATGCATGAGTAGATAAATGAAGTATAATTTTTTGAAAATATTCAAGAGAAAACATCTGACATAGAAACTGTTCCATAATGTTTTGACATGCATATTTTTCATTAATTACTTTTCAAAAAATGAATGTTTTTGATTCAAAACACAAATAGCCCTCAAAACTGTGCAAAATTATTTGCAGGCCCTAAACTTAAATTCTATTTATCAATTTTACTAAAAGATGTATTTTTTTTTGGATAATGCCCTTGTAAAGTGTTAGATTATACTATTAGAAGCAATATTTAATAGTGGCTTTTGAAAAAGTGAGTTAAAAGTTTCTTTAAAAAGGTGGGTGGAGGCAGGAGGATTGCTGAGCTCGAGGCTTGTATGGGCTACATAGTGAGCTCAGGGCCAGCCTGAACTACAACCCTGCCTCAAAAAATAAAAGAAAAAGAAAAGCTAGGTGATTTTTATCCTAGTTATACTGGAAGTGTTTTTAACTTAAGACTTCCAGTAAAAAATGGTGAGTTAGACACATTCGTTTAGGCTGTTCCTTCCTGAAACTACTGAAAACAGCAAGAAAGGACATTTTTAAAAACGTTAACCAACATAGACCAAGAGAATTAGAGAAGAGGTGACAACAGAAAAGAAAAGTCAAGACACGTGTAGAAACTGGGAGCCAGATGCATGAATGGTAACTGACATAGCGAACTAGAGAAAGCTGAAATCTTATGGGTAGCGGGGGAAGCCTTGAGAGACTGACACGGTGCTGATTTGTTTTATAATTCCCCATACAACCAGACCATTGCTTTTCCTTCATGGTCACAGAAACTAAAGAATTAATTTTTGAGGGCTTTTGTAAGTGTGACCCTATTTTCAGGGCAAAGGTGAAATAAGGCAAAAATTTTCATGTACAGCTCAGCTATTCTTGTCTGCCTTCTCTTTTGTTACCAAGTTTACTAAGTAATTACCATGGTTCAGGCAATATTTTAAGTGCCTTACATATAATATATCACTTAATCTTTACAGTGGCTCTGTGATGTAAATATTGTTATTATCATTTTACAGATGAGGAAACCCAGACACAAAGATTGAATTCTCCACCTAAGCTTATAGTTAGTGTGACTGGGGTTCAATCCTCTGGAGTCGTTTCAAGAGTCTGTACCAGGAGTCAAAACTTATGACCCATACATGTCAAAAATTTAGATTTTACATTTTTAAATGATTATATCATTTTTCTATGGTTGTTGTAACAAATTATTATAAACTTGGTTCTTCACAAGAATACAATGTATTATCTTACAGTTCTTGGGTTAGAAGTCTTATTGGGCTAAAGCAAGATGTTGGCAGGGTTGTCTTCCTTTCTAAAGGCTCCATGGGAAAATTTATTTCTTGGTTCTTCGGCTACAAGGGCCACCTGTATTCCTTGACTCATGGTCCCCTTCATCTTAATGGTCAGGAAAAATGAGCTGAGTCTTCACTTTGCCACACCGTGTCTTTCTTTTTCACTTTCTTTTGTCATTTTAAAAAGTTTTGTGATTACATTTAACAGTGGAATAATTCAACGTAATCTCCCTATTGTAGGATCAATTGATAAACAGTACTAATAGTTTGAAATCTTAATTCCTTTTTGCCACATAAAGAAATATATTGACAGTTTGAAAGGACTAGGATATAGAGATCTTTAGAGGCATTATTCTGTCTATCATGATGGCTTTTAAAAGGTCAAGCCAGGTATTGTGGCTCCTGCCACTAATCCTGGCACTCGGACTGCAGAAGGAGAATTGAGGCCCTATGTTTGAGGCCAGCCTGGGCTATATAGTAAGTTCAAGGTCCAGGTTGAAGTACATAGTGAAATCCTGTCACAAAAATTTTGAAGAAAAAAAAGAAAAATATTTTGTGATACATGAAAATTATATGAAATTTAAATTTTAGTGTTCAAGATGAATTTATGTATGTATGTATGTATCTATTTGTTGTTCATGTCTGCTTTTGCACTACAATGGTAGAGCTGAGTAGTTGTGACAGCTCCCCACAGTCCAAAATATTTATCTTTTTGGAGAGGAGAGGACATAGAAAACACAAGAAAATTTTCATAAAAATAATCTGCCTAAATACTCTCAGTGAAAGAAAAAATAGTACAACCAAGAAACTAAAGCAGAATACTACAAAAAAAGTAAATATTTAGATGTCATGAAAAAGCTCTTGGAAGATAAACAGATGATAGTAAAGGAGGAAAACATACTAGAGAATTGAAGTCTCCTAGAAAGTAGATATAAATATAGTCAAAGAAATCTCCTAAAAGTAGAATATAAGGCAATGAGAGAGAAAAAGATAAGGTACTTAAAGAGTTAATTCAGGGCCCAGTAATGGACCAAAAGCTGTAGATAGAGAAAATGTAGAGGAGAAATGATAGAATTGGGTAAGAAAGTAGTGTTACCAAAAAAAAAATAATAATAAAAATAAAAAAAAGTGTCTCAGAACCAAAGAGAAAACAAAAAAAGTAACTCTCCAGATGGGAGGATTCATCTGGAAAGAATGAAAAAGACTCATACCATGTCATGTATCATGAAATTTTAGGATACCAAGGATAAAGAAAAGTTCCTAAAAATACAGAGAGAATAATATTGAAAACATGTAACAAAAATAATGGGGCCATATGATTTAGGATGTTGCTAAGACAGTTGCTCAAGTGTAAAATCATGGACTTCACTCAGTAGCAAGGAAATAAAGACCAGGAGGTGCTGATCAATGGGAAAGTAGAGTGGTTATATTATTCATTCCACAGAAATCATTGAGCCTCCCTTCTGGTCCAAGATATGATCATAACACAGTGAAGAAAGCAAAGACTATCTCAGAGACCATGAAAGAAGTAGAAAATTCAGGGAGGCACCTTGAGAACATAATTTTAAGTGAAGTAACTCAGATAAACAAGCTTAAATATCCCATTGTTTTACATGTAAAGAAATAGTATATTTAAAATTTAAATATATGTATATACATTAATAAAATAAAAAATGAGAGGTGGGGGAGAGGTTGAGATTATAATGCAGCATGGACAGGGTATCTAAAAGTGTACCTTGGCTTAGAAAAATTGTCTCACATATTTTATGTGTTCTTTGACATATTAGCCTGCCTTTCAAGCTGAATATATGGTAATTAACTTTATAAGTTCTTACAAATAAATGAATATGACACTGGAAAAATAAAGGAAAGGTATCATATGTATGTACCTATTCCCAACATTGAATATAATCCTTATGTACTGCACACATGTACTAATAAAAGTTAAAAGACACATAAACCAAAGAGCTCCTTGATGCCATGATGAGGATATGCTAGAGCAGATTGGAAACAGGAGAATGTAGAGAGGGGTTTCACATAAGACCAATAGAAAAGAAATAAAATGGAATAAATAAAGAAGAAATAAAATGAAAAGATCAAAAAAGTCCTCTTCAAACTTCATCATGCAAATACAAAGTGCTGTTGATTGAATTCACTGGGGAAAAAAAGCCAACATTGTCTAATCTCTTTTAGTGTTTGAAAGAATGAAAGAAGACTCTTTAGCCCTAATTTTGTTGTCTTGTCAGTCCAAATTTCTCTTAAATGCACAGTTCTTTGAAGTAGGCTCTTCTGACAACTTCCCTCTTACTCCTAGCTCAGGATGTCTAGGCAGTCTTGTCTGTGTGACTCCACCTTATTATTCTGACTGTTCTCAGTTGGATTCTCTGGCTGTATTTCCTGTAGGTCCATATTAATGTGAAGGGGTGTCATCATGCTCAGCCACTTGTAGAACAACCACAACAAGGTGATATTCTGGCAGAACTTTAAGCTTTGTGTGCTAAAACACAACTGTTTATCTCTTAGAACCTTTTCTTCCTTTTCACGCTGCTGTTTTTCTTGATTATTTTTCCATTTAGAGCTCTAGGTTACTCTCCACTTCCTGTAACCAGTGTCAGTTACAAATTTTGTTTTAATGTCTCTTAGATCTGCCTCCTTGATTTCCTCTTTTGCTTTCCCTCTGTTCTCACCATCTCTCACTTGTGTTGTTGAATATCCTCACCTGTCTCTGTCCTTTGTGATGTACTTAGCCCCAGTTCAAATCATACACAAACGAGATACTCATTGTGTTAGAACTTACCCTATGACAAAGTTCTCATTTCTTCAGACTGTCATGTATGGCATTTCAGTTCATTTGATCTAGTCTTTGAACATCCTCTGAGGCTTTCTCCACTAATAGAAAACTTTTTAAGATCAGGTTAGACTATTCTGTTTCCCTGTGATCCTTGTCCAATTTGTCACCTGGAAGCCTTCCCCTATACTAACCACTGTGCTTTAGCTGCCTCCTTGCAAACTCCTACTGCTGGAGGAGATCTTATCTACAGAAGGCCAAATCAAATGCTGCGTCCTTGTGGACACTCTTCAACAGTCATAGTACATTACTGTGGATGTGAAGATCATTCATTTAGGAGTGTAAGCTGCAAGACAACCCAGTCAAGTAGTTTTTAAAAAATCTTTCATTTCCTTTTATTTCAATCCTTTTTCAATAAATGAAGAGTGGTTTTCCATAGTTTGGCCCATGGTGATAGTGACTTTGCTGAGGCTGTCAAGACACTGGTGTCTCATTGGTGTAATGTTGGCTCCAGCTGTCAGGTAGGGAATGTTATTATCTTTAACCCGTTTTGGAGTCTTTGCACTTACTACCTGCTGTCTATGAGCCTTTACCATGGTTACTGCCCTGGCTATACTCGGCCTGGCTTCCAGTGAAATGTTATTTCAAAGAACCACAAGCTGAGAGTATAGATTAAGAAGCAGAGTTTTAGAGCCAAGCTGCCTGACTAGAGTAATGCCCTTGCTCTCCCCTGTCCCTGTGTCTCTATCCCAGGGCTTTATTTCTCCATACCATGCATCACTGTATAATTGTTTTATTTATTAATTTAGCCTGCTTATTCATTTACCTTCCCTAAGCTTCACATGGCCAGGGAGATTTTAGTTCTATTTGCTGTTTTCCTGTGTCCAAAGGGAGCATGGCATTTTTAGAAATTCATGTTTCATGCATGAATGGATGAATGAATAAATGAATGCATGCTATCCGAGCATTATAAACCTTATATGTAATTGGTATGCTTTTCAACATCTTTATTCTTGCTTTTAAGTGCTAATCAAGTTTTGTTATTATAAAGTGTGTTATTATTGGTTGTTTGATTTAGTCTTTCATATATAATAATGGTTGTTTGTATCAGTAGTGTTTTCTGCTTGTTTTCCAATAACAAGATTTTAAAGCATGTATTAATAATAGATAATATTTATTGAACACATACTTTGTGCCAAGGACTGTTCCAAGTGTTTTATGTGTATATGTCAAATAATTTGGCTCTTGGGCCAGAGGGTTAGCTCAGTGGTTCCGGCGCCTGCCTTGCAAGCGCAAGGACCTGAGTTCAATCCCCGGTAACCACATATAATGCCGGACGTGGTGGCTCACGCCTGTAATCCCAGCACTCGGGAGGTAGAGACGGGAGGATTGCTGAGTTCGCGGCGGCTTGCCTGGGCACCATAGTGAGCTCAGGGCCAGCCTGAACTACAGAGCGAGACCCTGTCTCCAAAAAGCAAAAAAAAAAAAAAAAAAAAATTGGCTCTTGTAGAACGATACTATGAGTACTATTATTAATCATAATCTTAGGTAAGAAAAATAAAGTAGAGAAAAGAAAGGTTTTACAGTGTGCCAATATAATGTAGGGAGTAAGCTTTAGAACCAGGGCCTCTGACTCTAGGATCTGCACTCATAAGTTTCTGTGCTGCACTTGTGTATGGCTCAAGAATTAATGATCTTGACAGACATGTTCTAAAACTAGGTCATAGTGAAAATTGCACAACTTTGAAAATTTACTGAAAACAACTGAATGCACTTTATATGGATAAATTTTATGGTATTAAATTGTATTTTGGTACAGATACTTTAAATGTAAATTATCCACATTCTTATTAGTATGGATTATGATCTTTTCAGTGTTGCACATACAAAGTTTTAGCACTGGATTCTATTACCACTAGAATCGAGAATACATAAAATAGGTACTCTTTTGCCCTCCCTAAGTTGCACTATGTGTCACTATTATGAGGTCTCTTTGTAGCTAATATTTATTTTTAATATTTGAATCCATTGGTATGTAAAATATGCATGGTAGCAATTAGATAGATGTTAAATTTCTATGGCTTATTTTTCCTATACCCTAGGTGTTTAAATTATAGCCCCCCAATAAACCCTCAAAGAACCCCAAACCTTACATTCAAGCCCTAATTTGGAAATATAAACCTTGCACAATATTTTTTAAGGAAAAAAAATTATATGCTGCTTAGGTGCATAAATATTAACCTATGGAGAAAAAAACATAATGACACAGTATGTGAAAATATTTATGTGACTAGATGGTTGTATACTAATGAATGTTGCCTGACAAAAATTAAGACTGAGTTAATATAAATACTTATAAAGATTTTTAAATTTCAAACAACTTATAAAAAAATAACTTGTAAGTACAACCAGAAGAAGAATTATCTGCCAAATATACTGGGAGTAGAAAATGTGTGAATATTTATGGATGTGTGTTATATTTAAGGCAGGAAAAATGGAAATCACTTATGAACCAAAAACTGTTGTGCTTTACTTTATTTAATGATCCTTGGGGAAAATTAATTTTGGCTATTTTTTCTCTTTTTCTATTTTTCTCTGACTATAAAAATAACATATATTTATTTATAAAAATGCTCATCTGAAATAGAAGAGCCCTTGAAGATGTAAGTCCTATAAGTTTACCTCTCAGAGATGAGCATTTCTAATTTATTTTCTGTACTCACATAGAAGGCATTTGTGCTTTTCATGTGCATGTGTCTCAGTGTTCCAGGGCTTTTAGTGATCCTTGTAATTAGCACCCCTTTATCCTACCTGGGTTTTAAACAGATTTGGAAAGTAAAACTGAATTACTAAAGCTGGAAGGCCAGAACCTACTTCATTACAAATCCAGGAGGAGGACGAAAGCCAGAAATGCCTACTATGTAATTCCTAGGATGACACAGATTTGCTCACGCAGTGTTAGTCTACACTGATACTGGCCAGGGCTGGCCCAGGAAGATGTAGGGTAGGGCACTGGAGAGCTACTCCTTAAGGGCAGTTTCTGTCCAAGAAGAAAAAGGAAAGAGCTGAGTCAAGCACATGCAGTAATTTTCCTACATTCACAACTAAGATAAATAAGGCAACTTCCTTCCCTAGATAAAAGTAAGAAAGTGGGAAAAATTGGGTGTGTAAGATATCAGATCAAATAGGCTCTTGTAGGGATGTAAAAGCAGTTGGAATATTCTTCAGCGTGCTATAGGAAGTTTGGATTTGAGGAGAGGAATGATCCAAATTGGATTTTTTAAAAGAAGCCTTTGGCCATTTCATATAGAGAATAGTTAGAGGGAAAGAAAAGTAGACTCAGGGACACTGATTAATGGCAATTTTGGATACCAACATCTACATAATTTCCTGAATGAGGGCACTAGTGACGGAGGTCACATTTAGATTATGAAGGATTTTTTTTTTTTGAGACAGGGTCTCGCTTTGCAGTTCAGGCTGGCCCTGAGCTCACTATGTAGCCCAGACAAGCCTCGAACTCAGAAATCCTCCTGTCTCTGCCTCCCGCGTGCTGGGATTACAGGTGTGAGCCACCACGCCCGGTGAGATTATGAAGGATTTTTGAAGCTAAAACTGACAAATGAATATTCAAAGTAAATCTTCCTTTTAAAATAGTATTTTAAATCAGTTCTTATTTTACAGAGTTATGCATTGGTTAAAAATAGTTTAGTTTGGAAAATGATTCCATAAAACACATTTGATCATGCTTGGTCCTAGTGCTGGATTTCTGATAGCAAGTGGGCTCCTTGGGAATTGATAATCTGCATGAAATAGAACCTTCCTTTGATTTTTTTAGCTAATTTTAAACAGTTGGTTATTATTGTATATTAGTTGGTAATGTGGAGTAATTATTTCTAAATCAACACAGACAAAATAAAAAAGTCTTGACTTGCCCTGTGCTCCCAAGGTAGACACAATACCACTTGAGCTAAATCCCTGGCCAGTCTTGACATTTTATAAAGTATGAGTAGTCTTCTGTAGTTGTCTAGATTGAGTGGTTATGTTGTCTAAAATGGCCAGATTCTTTGCAGAATGACTGTAGTCTCTAGAAAGTCTTTATAAGGGATGTCTTTCTCTAGAAGAGATATTTCCTTGACCATGTTTCTCAGCTTCAGGACAGCTGTGATTTATTTTGTAAGCCAATGGGGCCAAACATTACTGTTTTAACCATTATAAACAAAATAGTAAATGTTAAATGTTCATTTAATAGAGCCACTAGTAGGGCTTCTATATACAGAAAGTAAAATCCAAGCCAAAAATGTGAAATGGTTTTCTGGTCTGCATCCATTCCTTTTTTAACCTACTCTTTGATTCATTGCAACTGTATTAATTTAGTTTCAAAACTCTTGGTGCTATAGCCTTCTCCCTGTTTTATTTTGTGTCCTACTAATTACCCAAGCCTTAGTAATTTGCCACATTTTTTGAAACACCTGAGAAACTTTTATACTTGTATGTTAAACTCAAAGAGTATTACAAGATTCTGTAATACTAGAATATTTTTAGTATTAGTTTTGTTCTTGATCCAAGTTTTCGTAGATTTCACCTTTAGTTTACAAAATAATGAGGAGTCAAGTTTCATTCAGGCATATTTTTAAAATTATTGTCTGAATTTCCTTAGAGTCAGCTATAGAAAAACTATTTGCACTCTGAACCATCTGATAAAGGACTTTCCTTTGTATCAAAGTTTTGCTCTGGACAGAAAATGCTAGTGGCTCACAGAGCAAGGGGCGAAGGAAACAGTCACTGTGTTCATCATGTGGTGGCCCCCAATTATTCTGAAAAACCTTTGTAAACACATTCCATCTGAAAATATAATAAGTAGAAAGGACTTTCTTATAAAGCTGTATTTCTAACATTACAAAATATTGTACTTTACCATGTGACACATAGTTTTGCAAAAAGATGTATAAATGTGGACAAGTTGGTGTAGGAGAGAAGCTCAGTGATAAAGCATTTGCTTAGTATCTGTGAGGCACAAGCTGTATCCCCAGCATCAAAAAGCAAAAATAAACAAAAAGCCCTTGAAAAAGAAGTTTATCATAATTGCTTCTAATGTTGCATTGTGCAGTGTACACTAATCTTTTTCATTCTATTTTCCGTTTTAAAATATTTAGCCCTGGAGAACTGAATCCAGAGGGTTTGCACTGAGCTATGTCTTCAGCCTTTGATAAGCTTCCTGGGCTGGTCTTGAATATATGATCTTCCTGCTCCAGCCTCCTAGAGTTCCAGGAATGCACTAGCATGGCTAGCTCACAACTTCATTTTAAAATGTACTAATTATCATCTTTGAAATTGATTTTGTGAGTGACTGATGAGTTGGAATTCAGTTTGGTTTATACTTCGAAAGCATACTCCAAGTAAAGTTTGATATTCTTAGCAGTCCTTTGAGGAAAGTAAGACTAGCATTAATATCTTCAGTATACAGCTGATGCCCATACTTAGAAAACAGACTGAAGAATGAAAGAAGAAATGATTTGGGCATCGAATGAACAGAAGTCATCATGAAGACAGCAGGCACTTGAAGCTGAGGAGGAGCAGTGAAGACGTTTAGAACAGGAGGCAGATAGATACAAAAGCTCTTGAAGACCTCTGGTATTCCATGGGAAGGCACCTGTGATTAGCACGTGTTAGTCTGTTGGTGACTTGTAGAACAACCAAAATGAGTTTATGCCTTGTGCCCATCAGCTTCCTATAGTTCACCCCCACAAATATCACCTATACTAATCTGGTCCAGTTTCTCTAAGTACATTTCCCAAAGTTAATTTGTTTGCTATTATTATTCTTGCCATATTTACATATCACTTATTTGTTTATCATTTATTGCTTACTTTAATAAAATTGATTTATTTAAAATTCTGAATACCCTTTCAAATTGAGGTGAATTTCATGTAAGCATTTAAAGTACATAATTGAGTGATACTTAATATATTCAAAGTTCAGTCACTCCCTGGTTTCAAAACAGTTATCAGCCTGTAAAAACACCTCATAGCTATCAAGCAATCATTCCCCCTCTACCCTTATTTCTAGATGACACATTGTTACACTACTATAGTAGAAAACAAAGCATTGCAATATTTAAAAATTCATTAAAAATAAAACAGTTGACAGATACCAGCTGGATACTAATGCAGTGTCAGCCAGTGCACAATTCCACAGATTTTTAGAAGAGGATTTTAGCAAGTGTTGTGGTGATATTCAAGACAAATTAAAGGAGAATTTAAAAAAATGTTGTCACTCTCATATTCATTGGTATCTTCTTATTCACTGTTGAAATGATGTTATGGTGTAGCTGAATTCATCCTTTCCTTCACTTCATTATTTATAGAGATTGCTATTCCAAGAGTCTTATATAGGGAAGTCTCTGGATTTGGGGGATTGCATTCTACTAGATATGGTGCTAGTAGGTCTTATTGTTGTCTTTGATTATATTTACCAAACAGTAAACTATAAGCTTTCAAAGTTTTAAAAAAAGGTCTAGATACTACTCTCAAATAGAATTTTTATTGTAAAAATCAATTCATGCATAGAAAATTCGCTGATTTAAATAGTTTGGAACTTGCATACTTTATATAGGAACTATTACTTTTAGCTATTGTAAACATTCCACTCTCATGTAGCTCCTCTCTTTTGTGCTTTTCTGTAAGCTCCCCAGAGGTGGTTCTGTCTCTGATAAAAAGTGTGCTTTGACTCAGTTTCCCCTAATTATAAGGATCAAATAAGATAACCCTTGGGAAAGCATGCAACATGGTCGTTGGCACTCAGTGGAAGGCCAGTAAGTTTGCATGCATTTGTTTGGTTACTCACACTCCTACTCTTGTGTTATGGAACTGTGAGTGGGATCATAATGTATGTATAAAATGTACCAGTAAAATCAATTTAAAAAAAAAACAAGAAGTTGGTTAGTTTTATTCTAATGTGACAGAATTGAACCAGAGAATTTACCATATCTCCATTATTACCAACTACATTAGTATTGGCAATGGTGGTAGCAATAGTAGTAATAATAATGTGTTATTATAATGCTTATTAGTATTATAGCAGTTAACATAATTCATCTACTATGCAACAGGTATTATTCTAAATGCTTTTAGTGTACTTGCTTGATACATAAGTCTATGAGGTTAGTATTCTTCTGTTTAAGTATGTTAACTTCAAATTGAGTAATTTACTTAAGGACACATGGAGTGCATTTACAAGGGGTGCAAACATCTGGGATTTCTTTCAGTGCAGGATTGGTGTAGAGCCTGTACTTTAACCATGATCTCTATGGTCTCCACAAGTTGAATCTCACTCATTCATTCCATTTGAAGGAGCTGTCAGTAAGGGAGACTCAGATTTTGTTTTCCTCTAAAGATTGTTCAAAGGCCAGAAAATAATATTTTCAAGGACAAAATTATCTGGTAGGGGACCTGGGCTTACCTAGAAAAATTCTACTTCTCTGTCAGTGGACCAGCAGAGCTAAGTGAATGGAAATTAGAAACAGAGAGGGGAGGGGAAGGAATTAAAATGGAATAGACTGGAGGAGCAAAGAAGTCAATCTAGATTCATTTAATTAGGCAAGTAGCAACTATCAGAGGTTTTTTTCTTTTTCTCCCTTTAGCTGTATTTTGAAGTCCTATATTTAAATTAACAATACTTTTATATTTTATGTCTGTTTCTACTAAGGAAAATAGAATGGCAAATTCACAAGCAATCAAAGAAATAGTTTGCCCTGTATTCTTTATATCCACTATGCATTTTATTACCAAGATAATGAATCTACATTATAGAAAAGGCATAAAATTAAAACATTTTGCTAAGTGTAAGTGGCCATAACTTAAATAAAATTCTTTGTTATTGCCTATGTTTAGTAGTCAGAGGACATTTTGCTATTTTTAAACCAAGGAAAGTTTGCCTATAAACTGTTTAGTAGCAGAACAAGATTTCCAAATGCTCTGAGTTAAAACATATGTAGACACCAAAGATACTTGGATGGGACTTGAATGTTTTCCCACACATAAAATATGTGTATCAAAGAAGGAAAGATATTTTAATTTTTCACTGGAATACTGATTTGAAGTTGTAGCAAAATAGATGATGGTTATTTTTATGTTGATAAATTAAGAGCATAGTCCCAAAATATTCTTTATTATATTCTTACATCCACATTCTTATACAGTGTTCCTCTTAGATAAAAATGAATCGTGCAGACAGTGCCTGACTTATGATGGTTAACTTTAATGGTTTTATATTTTATGGTGTGAAAATGATACATATTCAGTAGAAGCTATACTTTGAATTTTGATATTTTCTGGGCTAGCAATATGTGATTATGTGGTGTGATACTTTCTCTTAATGTGGAGCCGCAGCAGCATACTGCAGCTTGCAGTCAGCCATGTGATCACCAGGATAAACAACACATACTCCGGATTGTGTGATGTCTGTTAGGCTGAGTGTATTAACTGTGTTTCTGATTTAAGACATTTTCAACTTGTGGTAAGTTTATTGCCCTGTAACCACATCCTGTGTTTAGCATTTTGTTTAGAAATGTTCCTGTGCATGTGTGTATAACTCGTTTGACAGTGACTGGTAGTGTGAGATTTTTTTCATTTATAAAGATAGACTTTGGGCTTCTACTCCATCCTACAGAAACATTTTGAAAAGTAATATATATTTTGTGATTTCCATTTGTCTAAGAGGACTGTGTGAAGCTTTACTTGTGGTACTCTGTGTGCCACAAAAATGGCACACATATTGAATATGCTTTTTCAAATGAATTTTTTTCTTCCCCACACAGTGATTTACCATTTGGCCTGTGTTTAACTATGATCTTCAGTAGCTGTCTTCTAGCTATACTCAGCTCTGGATCAAATTTCTTTCTGCATGCATATCTCGTTAGACAGATTTCTCAGTAGGTCTGTGGACTGATTTGATAGGGGTAGCAAAAAGAACATTACTAGTGCCAGGCATGGTGGCTCACACCTGTAATCCTAGCACTCGGGAGGCAGAGGCAGGAGGATTGCTGAGTTTGAGGCTTGCCTGGGCTACACAGTGAGCTTAGGGCTAGCCTGAACTACAAAGTGAGACCCTGTCTCAAAAAAAAAAAAAAAGTATTTTAATCTTAAAAATGTTTTTGGAATAGCCTTGGAGTCAACATGGCATGGTTAAGCTAGTTCACACTTCCTCTTCCACACATCCATACACTAAGCCTGAGAATGCTAAAATCAGTCAATTCTGAAATGCATATTTTTTTCTTTTCATTATTCAGTAAACTTTATTAGTACATTATATACACAGCTCACAATCACACACAACATTGGGGAATTTGTACCAATATGTGACACAGGTCAATTTTCATTTTTACCCACATCCCTGCCCACCCACCCCCTCCACATCCCCTATATACATACTCTTTTATTTTTTTCTGAATCATATTTATTCCTTCCCCTCATTATGTTCCCACACCAAATTCCTTTTGGATATTTACCATTCTACAAAAACTGTCATACTTCCTGGAGCTCCTTTACTTCTACAGGTGCTTATATCAAAGAAAAGATCTGGTATTTGCCTATTTATTTCACTTAGTGTGTCCTCCTGGTGTCTCCATTTGTGCATAAATGAATGAATCTTGTCATTCTTTATGGCAGAGTAATACTCCATTAAAATACATCTTTATCCAATCTCCAGTTGATGGGCATTTGGGTTGTTTCCAAGATTGGGCTATCACGAATTGAGCTGCTATGAACAAGGGTGTACATCTATCTTTCCAATGTGATTTTAAAAATTCCTTTGGGTATATTCCTAGCAGGGGGATAGCAGGGTCAAATGGGACCTCTATTCCTAGTTTTCTGAGGAATTTCCACACAGATCTCCACAATGGTTGCACAAGTCTACAATCCCACCAGCAGTGGAGAAGGGTTCCTTTCTCCCCACAGCCTCGCCAGCATTTATCATTGGTTGATTTTGTAATAGCGGGCATTCTTTGTGAAATGCATACTTTTAGGACAGCAAGATGGTCCATTTAATAAATATAAAGATAAACATTTGGTCTTTAACTTTCTTTAGAATTAATTAAACTAACCTAGGAATATGTTCAAGAACTGTATGGACATATAAACAGCTTGCTTTTAAAAAATATTGAGCTTATTAGTACATTTTATACATACAGTATAATCACTTTTAACATTGAGAATTTGTACCTATACATGACACATCTTGATTCTCATTTTTTCCTGTTCCCCTGTCCTTCCTACCCCCCCTCCCTATAACTGCTGCCTATATACTATAAGGTATATAAGCTTTGTAAACAATTTACTTTTTGAAGGTGACTTTCTAGAGGACAGTCATGTCTCCTGGTGCCCCTAAATGGGTGGTAGGTAATAAGAGTTTTGGAATACAGCAAATTCCTGCTCCTGAATCCAAAAAGACCACATGCGCATTTTCCAAGCTCCCTAGGCTTAGCTACAAAATAGGCTTTGTCATTCAAATCCTCCTATTCTGGGCTCTCATTCAGAAGCCAGTGAGAGAGAGTGCATTCTGGTGTGGCAGCAGGAGTAGTGGCATCGTCAAGGGCATCCAACATTGTGAGCTATAGGTGGTGCCCTCCTACCTAGGTTTGGGTCTTGAGTCAGAATGAGGTTTAGGCTGTGCCAAGCCTTCCTTAGTTCCACATATTTCTTGAACTTGGTTCTAGCTTTCTCAGGAATTTAGGAACCTATATACTATTTTCTATTTTCTGTTATAATTGGGACATATCAGCATGATAGAACTTTTTCAATTTCTTAAATATTTTTTCACACACCTTGCCCAAATTTATAGTTGCCATTTAGGTTAGATGTGCAAATAAAACAGGAATCTTCATCAAGTAGCCATAAGATAAAGCAGAGTACAACTGTCCTTTCTGGATATAACTAAAATTTCAGGCCAGAGTGGTTCAAGTTGAAACAAGCTGGCTTCCTCATGAAATAGACTACACAAACACCAAGCATTAAGGTGCTAAAGATTAATTCCATGTATACTATACAAGTGTGTGATTTAAAATACTTCTAGATTATCTTTTATGGGTACAATTATTACTAATGAAAGACTCTAGGGCAAAGTGAAAGAGGTGGCACAGGTAAGCAGAGGGCACCTGTCCTTTACCAGCTGTCCTCACAACTTATTCAGGAGGTAGATAATCTGTCTCATTGGGTTCACATGTTGGTCTTCAAACCCTATTTTACTCCTACAAACTGTCTAAATCAAAGATGTTTATTTATGCCTTGCTAAACAATGCATTTCCATCTATTAATTGTGTGTTTTTTTTTTTTTTTTTTTTGAGACAGGGTCTTGTATCGCTTCTCAGCCTTTTGGCTAAGATCAAGTGAGACAGGGTCTTGCTTTGTAGTTCAGGCTGGCACTGAGCTCACTATGTAGCCCAGGCAAGTTTAGAACTCAGCAATCCACCTGTCTCTGCCTCCTGAGTGCTGGGATTACAGGCTTGAGTCACCACGCCCGGCACTGTGGTATGTGGTGCTGATTGCTGGTTGGTTGATTGCTGGTGGGCGTGAGTCACCACACCCAGCATTGTATGTGGTTACCTGGGATCGAACTCAGGACCTTGTGCTTGCGAGGCAGGCACCGGAACCACTGAGCTAACCCTCCGGCCTATTAATTGTTTTTAAAAATAAGAAAAATGTCAAATGAGGAAACAGATTGTACCTTGGGATTTGAAATATTATCATACTTCATACTACGAAATGCAGAGCCTTGTGGTGGGTACTGTTGGCCTGCAACAGGGCATAGATAGTCCTAGCTCTCCCTGTTTTAAGAATGTTCTGAAGGGGCTGGAGATTTAGCTCAGTGGTTCTGGTGCCTGCCTCGCAAGTGCAAGGTCCTGAGTTCGATCCTGGTAACCACATACAATGTTGGGCGTGGTGACTCATGCCCACCAGCAATCAGTACCATACCACAGTGCCAGTCATGGTGGCTCAAGCTGTCTTCCCAGCCCTAGGGAGGCAGAGACAGGAGCATTGCTGAGTTCAAGACTCACCTGGGCTACATAGTTAGCTGAGGGCCAGCCTGAACTACAAAGCGAGACCCTGTCTCAAAAAAGTTCTGAAGTTTCCCCATCGTTGCTGATACTTTGTCTCAAAGTCAAAGTCATTTCCCAAAATAGATATCTTAAGTTGTTAAGTTGTTTTTGTGGATTACAGTTCCCAAGTAGTTCAATTTTAACTTTGACATTTTTAACTTGATCACTTTTTCTATTGAATCTCAGATTGTTTTCGTCCATTCATAATATGTAACCAATTGTGGTAGTATTTGCCAACCTCCTGTGCAATGGGACTCATGGAAATACAGTGTTGTTTCATGCATTTCTCCCTAGGTAATCAAGAGTAATTCCTTTTCCAATTGTGACTGTGTATGTCACTAAAGACTAAGTCTTATGAATTGGTGTATTGTGGATCAACTCTGTGCTTGACAGTTACTGGGATCTATGCAACATTGGAATTTTTAGCTGATTTGCTTAAAAAGCAAACCAGTAACTGATAGCCATATAATAGAGGAAAATCTACTATTTTGAAGAGCAAGATGAAAGTATTGGCTTTAATTGTCTTCAGATATTTCTCGAGTAATTTCATATACATGGCATTTAAAAGAAAAAAATTTTTATTTAATTCTAAAAGCCCAATGAATTAAAACCTTTGGAAGAAAATAAAATGTAGAAACCCTGAGAGAATACTCATTTAAATAACCAATAGTATCATAATTATAGTGAGGCTTTACAATTCTTTTCCTTGTTGGAGACTGGAGAAGAATTTTACTAAAAATATGATTAAAAATCTGAGATATTCCCACAACTTCAACATTCTGATCATGTGATTTTCAGTGAAGCAGTTTAATAATTTATAGTATGACCATGATTCTTTCACAGTAGATACGAACATCATGATCTATTTCTGAAGACTCATCGAAACTCCCTCAAAGTTTTATTGTAATCAGTTAGCAGTCTGTTAAAGGAAACTCAGACTTCTCACTGGGACTGACAGTAAAGCTAAAAATGTTTCTTAAAAAATACTTTCCAAATTCTTATCTCATTTGTGGATACAAGAGTTCTGGTTCGTGAACTTTATTTGTGCATGAATGTTTTTGTCTTAATTCCTTAACTCTCATGGTTCTTATGTTCTTTCTGGCCTAAGCCTGTACACAGATCTGTTGATGGCTCTGGCCTTTTACATGTTAGTTGATGCCAGTGTTATCAGTTTCAGATCATAAATTCCTTGAGGGTAGTGGCTTTTTCAGTAGGACTCCTACAATACTCTTTGATAATGGTCATGATGATCTAGTGGTTTGCTCCTTGGATTTAAAATACACACTTGGTTAGTGTATTTTGAGGTTTAATAATTTTACAACTATTTTTTAATACCTACTTTTCAATTGCCATTATTTGTATTGATTCTTTTATATATATGAAATTAATTTTTTCATATACAATGATGTTTAGCATATCCTAGAAAAGTTTTTCCCTGATTTATTTTGATGTATTAGGTAAAAATTCTGAAAATATTTCAAATATTTATTCCATTCATCTAACACTTAAAAACCTATTATTTTAATTTTAATGCTATTTAGAATATAGAAGTGAATATTTCTGACAGTTATTGTCACAGCTGAAATATTTTGTATATGTGCTGCCAAAGTGAGCACAATGGCTCAAATATTTTGTATTTTCAAGATAATTCTATTTTATATGTCTTACTCTTTCTGACATGATGTTCCCTACTCTTTGATAAATAGACTATATTGTGTGGTTTTGTTCATTGAGAGAATGATGGAGTTAAAAATAATCACAATCATTTTAAAAGAACATGCTGACATTTAGATCTAAAGACTTTCTCCTCTAGGCTATAAAGTCTTAAAAGTAGGTCAAACTTGGGATTTCAACTCTGAACTGATACTTATTTTCTATACTCACTTACCTTTTGATCTTAAGGCAGCACTTATTTTTGATTTCAGTAAATTTTAAATTATCCTCCCAAATTTGGAAATGTTATATGAAGTGAAAAATCAAAGGAGAAAATTAAAGAAACCAGTTTGGGCACTTTTCTGTTATCTCTCCTTAAAGAATTAGAACTTTTCTTGTATCTGTGATGTAAGCTAGATATATGAGAGAATTTAAAAGCACAGAAACGGATACTCATTGTATAAAAGTGAAATGTAAGATAACATTCTTAAAATTTTCTACAGAATTACTTTTCATGAACCAGATGAAAGTCTAAAGATCCTGGTAGGCTATAGTCCAAGCACAGCCGGCCTCAGTGAGTTAGCATAATTGTCAATTCACTTGTGTTCCAGTACTCTGTTTATTACAAGAAAACTGCTGTGAGTCTTTGGAACTATTTTTTCTGAGTCCCAGCACCACCACAGACTGATGAAGACCATGACTTTCAGCCTTTCTCTTTTATTTTTCTTGACTCATAACATAATTTCTTATACTTAGAATTCTCTTCCAGACTCTTGCTCTATGCTGCCTAATTCTAGTAAGTATAAACATAAGGCTTGTTACTCTATAATAAACACTGATGACTAAAAACTTATTTTTTGCAAGCTATTACTGTTACTCTGTAATAGCATAGACTTTTTAATGTGTCAACTATTTTAGAAAGGCCTATTTTATGATTGGAAAGAGTGGAGGTGAGGTTTTATTAAAGGTTACTTTAAAAGTTTCAGCTCTGCTAACTTTCAGTGTAATATTTGAGTTCAATATACCTGTAGAAATTTTGGAAGGATGGTTGCTGAAACATATGGCACCTATTTTCTTTTTTTTTGCTTTTTGAGACAGGGTCTCGCTTTGTAGTTCAGGCTGGCCCTGAGCTCACTATGGTGCCCAGGCAAGCTGCCACAAACTCAGCAATCCTCCTGTCTCTGCCTCCCGAGTGCTGGGATTACAGGCGTGAGCCACCACGTCCGGCATTGTAGTATGCGGTGTTGATTGTTGGTGGGCGTGAGTCTCCACGCCCAGCATTATATGTGGTTACTGGGGATCGAACTCAGGACCTTGCACTTGCGAGGCAGGCGCCGGAACCACTGAGCTAACCCTCCGGCCCATGGCACCTATTTTCTTAGAGCAGGTATCCCTTTATTAGTGCAAAATCCTTACAATTATGTAAATTTTTAAAAAATTTTATTTGAGAATCAACTAACTGGTAAGGATTCCTTTCAAATTTCACTAATGTTGACCATTGTTACCACTATCCTTCTGTCCCCAATATTACCCTGTCTACTCTTCTGCTCTTTTCTATATTATTTTCCTTCCCAATGCTTTTGTTTTTTTCCTTTCTTCTACCATGTCCTTGTTGTCTTTATATTGAAAATAATTTAAATTCTTTAAGTTTAGACAATAAGCATTACCTATTTGGCATTATAATCTTGACCTCTGTTGCCAAAATTTAAAACAAGAATACAGTAAGAAGTGAGCATGTAGATTATAATTCTATACCTAGGTTTTAAAGGGTCACACTTAAAATGGTATAAAAAAGAGTATTCTAGCATGAAACTATCCAGATAAGACACATACCAGCTGTTCATGACAACCAGGAAACAGAAATATAATTAGAATCAGAAAAAAATGTTCTTGGCTGGGAGGATAATGCCTAGAAGTACAGAGTGAATGTACATTTCTTAGAAGGCTTTCTTTTTGGTGTTCATCTAAAAACAGAAAAGAGGTAGGCAGAGTGACATAAGAAGAGCATAGGGAAGAGTAGTAAAATATTTCTGAAGTTGTCTTTGTGTCTTTAGTATTCTAACAATTCATTTTCTTATGCCAGCTGTTAGGTTGGTCTGTCAGATGATTATAGGAAAAATGAATCAGCATGCTTAATTAGACTAAACTTTACTAGATAAACACTGTTGCTAATTTTATTATCTTTATAAAATCATGATGTAGACAAAACTATGAAAGCAATTCAAAACTGGCTAGAATTACATTTATTCATTTTGGTTTCGGGGATTTTTGTGGTGCATATTAATTGGGAGGGATATATTTTCTTAGAATTTAATCGTTAGCTAATTAATAAACCTGTAAATATTTGAATTTCTAATAACAGGTTTTCTCTAAATATGGTGTTAAATAACATTACAGTTTCCAAAAAATCATCAAGCAGCAGTTTTATGGCTTCCTTTGGCATTTGGGGAAATAATTTTTCAGTTTTCTGAAACATTTTTACCTTTATCCAAATAAAAGATAAAATAAGAAACAATTTCCTTTCCAGTACTTTTTATAAAAAGATAAAGCTATTTTTTCAGTAGTTGTTGCCAATAAACAGTTTCAGAAAAAGTAGGACAATAGGTGAGGTTATTTCCAGACTGCATTTTATATAATGTGAGACTGTCATGATGCTACACAGATGGTAACCAGACATATCCAGGGAAAGGCTGCCTGGCCAAACCAGATTATGAAATTTCTCATGAGATCTGAAATCAGTTGATACTTGCTTTTCTAGATAGCTTATAACTCATAAGAAAACAGAAGCTCTACTTTTTGGTAACCTATTGATATTTGCAGCCTTACTAAACTATGCTTCATACAGGAACGATTGATACTTTAAAAAAAAATCACCAATTGGGGATATATTTAATGTGTCTTCTTCTCTATTGTGTCTGTGATACTCTTAACTTCATTTGGCTATTTTTCCTAACTTAACATTTTCTGCCCAGTATCCACATGTCTGTACATTGACTATGTGACATGAAATCCTAAATGTCAATATTTTTCTCATGAAAAGAAACTCTATGTTTGTGTGAGTGTTCTCCTGAAAGTATGGAACTTGTCTAATAAAACGATGTTCATCTAGATGTTCTCCAACATTAGGAGCTATATTTCTCAGTGAATGCCTAAGATTGCAGTCTTTATCATTTGTCTGTGCATGCATGGATTCATTCATTCATCAATCCATTCATTCATTCATTCGAGTACCAGAGATTGAATGAAGTACTAGGCCTTTACACTGAGCCATATCACAAATCCTTTTTAGTTTATTTTGAGATGAAAGCCTCACTAAGTTGCCTGGGCTGAGCTTAAATTTATGATCCTCTTGATTTATCTTTCTAGAGAACTGGAGTTATAGGCCAACAAAGTTGGCTTGTCCCAGCATTCTTTTAAAAGAACAGTTTTTAGGTGGTATTCTTATGCCCTCTTTTCTGTGAAATTTGCATTTAGAAATATTAACCTAGATTTGAATTGTTTAGTATCTTTACTAGGTCCATATTTGGAATTTCATTGCTTGATAAATAGCAATAATAATACCTTCCTGTATATTCTGGTATCCAAAGAGTTGGCATCAGCTCTTCTAAATTAAAATCTTCTTAAAACATCTTTACTTTAAACAATAGTTTAAAACATTATCACATCCAGAGAGGTTCTAAATTAGGTAAAATATTAATTGTAATTTTAAACTTTGTATTTAGATGACTACATTAAGGTTCATTTCCTTATTGCCAGCTTTAACTACTTTATTAATTTACATCTTTTAGTTCTCTATTTTTGTCTTCTTTAGGGAGCATATTTTAAATATGTCACAATTTGATATCATCTTACACAGAATTGATGTTTTTAGGTAGCTTCTTGTCTAAGTGGCTACCCCAAAAAGTTTCTGGGTTCTGGGCTGCTCACCTCTCCTCTCAGAGTTGGATTCCAGATTCTTCTCATAAACAAAAGGAGCAAAAAGCAATGCCCAAGTTTAATTGAAAAAGTTAAAGTGAACAGTGAGGAAGAAACCGGCTCAGCAGAGGGAGCTTGGGCTGAGTAAAAGAGGAGGAAGCAACATAAAAGTACATTGTAGAGGAAGCAGGTCAGGCCACCAAACTGTTGCTGGCATCTGTATCCTTTTCTACGGTCCAAATCTTGAGGAAACCTGTGAGAACTTCTGCATACGAGACCTGAGAAGCAGTCCTGGAGTCCTACACTAGGCCATCCTGTTGAAAACCGTCTTAAGTTCTTCTGAGAAGTCTCTGTACAGAGCTTTGGGAGTTCTTCTGTGCAACCCTTCAGTATTTTGTAATAAATCACACCTGCTTCCCCCAGTCAGCCTTGCCACACTCTAATCTTCTAGGTCATTGAGACACTGCTTGACTCTTAAATGTTTCAGGATAAACATCATGACAGCCAGTCTTTATGAGTGCTGCTACATCGTATAGGTGTGTTGCATTTGTGTGTGCATAGATGCATATGTGCATGCAGATATGTATGTGTGTGAGTACATGTGTGTGTGTGTGTGTGTGTGTTGCCAAGACCTTTATCTGTGATGGAAAGGAGGCTTAGTGGGAGGGAAATAGATGTTTTATGTTAGATGTAATGTTAAAATAATGTAAATAAGCCTGCAAAATATTTTAATGTATTGCACTTCCAAATTACTTTAGGATGTGCCATGAGATTTATAAGTACAGGAACTTTGCTTGTCTTATCATTACTCTATTTTTAGCTCCAAGCTCTTTCATTCTGCTTATGAAAAACATCATACCATGTCTGTCATTAAGGTCAAATTTCTTCTGTTTTTATGCCTAAATTCTTTGTTTTTGTTGACTTCCATGAAATCATTTCAACATAAAGAGTGACAGGATAACTTCGAGAAATTCATTCTAAGTAGTCCCAATATTGACTTCAACTAGTTAATAACTTTTTTCTTTTTAGAATAATATTTTCCAGAGACAGAAACTTATTCTTTTGTAGTACTGTATTGGTAGCTCGTTTGTTAGAAGTCTGTGTAAGATAAAACATGAACATGTGTACATTTTACCAATTTTGTATCATCTGGAGTGTATGATCAAAAATAGTGACTTGGGATATTTCTTTGGTTTTGAATAAAACAACACTATGTATAGATGAATACTTTGTAGTTTGTGATTGATGGAGTTTTGAATTGTAGCTAAAATAAGGTTGTTTTATGAGGAAAGGTAACTTGAGTTTTCAAATATGGAATTTTATTTCATATGTAAAGTTGTCAATTTGGAACAAGAATTTTCTTTATCATGTTTTACTTTTATCTCTTAAATTTTGTTGATCTCACTGAATTTTGCTTCTTTGTAGTTGTTCTTAATACATTAACTTGTTCTCATTAGTAATTGTCAGTGGATTCGGTGATTTTTAAAAATCATTTAGAAGTGACTTAAAATTAAACAGTGTAAATTTTTAATGGTAAGCTTCCTAAAAAACATAGGTCTGTGCCCACCTTAAAATACAAGTTTAAGCCGGGCGTGGTGGCTCACGCCTGTAATCCCAGCACTTGGGAGGCAGAGACAGGAGGATTGCTGAGTTCGAAGCTTGCCTGGGCTATATAGTGAGCTCAGTGCCAGCCTGAACTACAAAGCGAGACCCTGTCTCAAAAACAAAAAAAAATACACGTTTAAAATATTTAAATAATATTTTAAAAAGAATGCTGTGAGTGTACTAAAAAGATTGGTGTAGGGAAAGATACCTGCCTGAGGCATTCAGGATAACCATAGCGCTAACAGAGATGTAAAATGCTCTCAAAGAACAGTTTTTTTTTTTTTTTAAACCCCACCCTCTACCCCTTACCAGGGATTGAACTCAGGCCCTCATGCTTGCCAGGCAGGTGCAGTGCCACTGAGCTACATTCTCCAGCCTAGAACAGCTTTATTTATGAACGAAAATCCTCATATTTAAAACTGAAGTTACTTTTGCTCTCATAAAACCAATCTTTTTTTTTTTTTTTTTTTGAGATAGGGTCTCACTTTATAGTTCAAGCTGGCCCTGAGTTCACTGTATAGCTCAGGCAAGCCTTGAACTCCACAATCCTCTTGCCTCTGCCTCTTGAGTGCTGGGATTACAGGCATGAGCCAACAGGCCCAGCACTGTGGCATGTGGTACTGATTGCCAGTAGGTGTAAGCCACCATACCCGGTACTGTTGTATGTGGCTACCAGGGATCAAACCAGGTATCTTGTGCTTGCTAGGCAGGCACTGGAACCACTGAGTTAAATCTCCAGCTCATCATAAAACAATCTTATTTTGGGTATAATTCAAAACTCCATCAGTACTAAACTACAAGTAATAAATATTCATTTATATAGTGTGGTTTTATTCAAGGACAAAGGTATGAAATAGAAGATGGAAATCTTTTCAACAGATCATGACACTCAAGAGTAAATAAATATCATGACCAGGGTTATATAGAGAAGGATTTTCATTGAGTGAGTAGAAACTAAAACCAGGAATTTAGGTTGTGACCAGACTATTAATTTCATCAGTGTAATGTTTTAGACATTTATTTACTTACTAATTTTGCCATGTCAGTTTGTGACAGTCTGCACACATTGAAGTAATGTACTCAACACTGGGGAGATAAGTCTAGTGGAAGCATATCTTGTGATGAATGGGATGAGAGGAGGAGATTGCTTCTTACTTTGGCTTATCATAGCTGTAGGAATGAAGGAGGGAGGAAACATGGGGATAGAATTTGTGCCTTTCCAATCCATTGTGGTTTTTCCATCTGGAAAATAGATGTGACACAATCATCTTTCCTAATTATTTCCCTGGGTCATTCTGAGCATGGAATACATAGTACATCTAACTGTGCTTTGTAAAGTACGTAGCTCATACACATTCAGGATGATAATACTGTGTCAATATCAACATTTATTGGCAAGAGGATATTATACTAGTCACAGAAAGGAGCTACTGGGTATGCAAGACAGATAATGTAAGAAAATACTTGATAAAGTTAAAAATGACTGAGAAAAGTATAGTAGATTAGTTTTAAAAAGGAAGTAATGACTGAACAGGTTTGGAGATACAAATATTTCTAGAAATGCTCACTGAAGGAGATGGTGGTACATCTAAATACAGACATGCAGTATAATTAGACATAAAAGGCTTTGTTTGAGAGCAGGTTATGGAATAGACTGAGATTCAGATTGGGGGATTATTTGCACAGATGACTGAATCTTGGTGGATTCTTGGAGTGAATGTGGAGGAGAAGGCAGACATTTAAAGGCAAAATCACCAGGTGCAGTTGTGATACCTGCAATCTCAAGTACTTGTTGGGAGGCTGAAGCAGAGGATTGCAAGAGTGATGCCAACCTGGGCAATTTATGGAGATCCTGTCTTAAAAAAAAAAAAGCGCTGGAGATACATCTTAGTGCAAAGGCCCTGTGTGACACAAGAATAAACAAACAAGGACAGAACTATGCATGCGTTTGCTCCCTCATGTTTCCCTCCCTATTTTGAGGAGGAAAATAAACTGTCCTTTATAATTTTTCCATTGCCCATTCACCCACTCTTTTTAAATCGTGCTTTAAAGTAGCAACACTTCCTTCAACAGAACTTCTTTGAGGGCTTGCAGAACTTCGGTCAATAGAATGTGCTTTATTTTTATAGAGGCAAAGTATTAAAGGAGTTACCCAGCTACTTCCCACTAGCTTTCAAGGGTAAACAGAGGGCCTTTCATCTCAGGATCGATGCCCTCTCCCACTTTATTTGTACTGATCTGAAGAATGCTGCTAGCCTCATTTTCATAATGAGAAAGGCTGAGAATTCCAGGTCCTTTGGTTGAGACCCTTGCAGCAGGCCCAGTGGGTGGAATTGTGCGGGTTGTACCCTATGAAGATCTTTGTAATCTGACTCCATTAAGTTTCTTTGTTTTACATTCTATATTTCTGTGTTTTAGCCAAACAAGTCTTTGTAATGTTTCTAGAGTGCATTGTATACTTTTCCACTTCCATACCTTTGACTCAGTAATTTGCTTAGCCTTTGTAGCCCTCTCATCCTTCTGTATCTGTGGAAAATTACTCTTCTTTCAAGGCCTAGCTCTCATGGTTTCTGTCGATGAAACCATCACTAGTCTACTAGGATAGATGAAAGTTTTCCCTTCTTTGTTTACCCAAAACATTTTTTGAAGTTATATGGATACAAAATATAATATTAAGCAAAGGGCTTAGCCTGAGCTGGTCACATTATAAGATAAAGTTTCTTATGATCATTATTGAATCTTGAGACTATAGCAGTCATATTTTTCATTGTATTCAAACTTGGGTGCATTGTATCTTTATATGACTGTGATCTGGGATCAGCGATCCTATCAAGTAATATCTCCAAGGGTCTTAGCACAGTACCTCATGTCCGGTAGAAACTCAGCAATTGTAAAGTGATTTGAACTAAAGAAACAATTAAATGTTGGTATTGAACAATAACATCTGTCTAATTTGTCTTCCACCGAAACTATGGTGTCTTCAAATACAAGTTTTAAAAGGATAACATTTTATGTCCTTTAAAAAATTACTGCCTGGCTGGGCGTGGTGGCTCACGCCTGTAATCCCAGCACTCGGGAGGCAGAGACAGGAGGATTGCTGAGTTCGAGGCTTGCCTGGGCTACATAGTGAGCTCAGAGCCAGCCTGAACTACAAAGCAAGACCCTGTCTCAAAAAAAAAGCAAAAAAAAAAAAAAAGAGAAAGTCCTATGTGCTTCTGAGAATGTATATTCTATTGTTGTTGTGTAGAACATTATTGATGTTAATAATTCCATTTGTTCAAAGGTTTGGTTCAACTCTGATAATTACTTGTTGATTTTTTTGACTAGTTGATCTATTTGTGACATTAAGGTATTATAATTATACATTATACATTGTAATTATGTTCGTGTTTATCTGATCTTTTATGTCAGTAGTGTTTGTTTTATACAGTTGACCCTGCTAGTGTTTAGTGCTTATGTATTTATATTTGTTATCTCTTCTTGTTGAATTGTTCCTTTAGCCAATATGCAGTTACCTTCTTTGTGTCTTCTGATCAGTTTTGTCTTGGAGTCCACATTGTCTGAATATAAGTTAGCTACTCTTGCTTTATTCCAGGTTTCCTTTGCATGGAATATTGTTTTCCATCCTTTGATTTTTTTTTTTTTTTTTTTTTGGAGACAGGGTATCGCTTTGTAGTTCAGGCTGGCCCTGAGCTCACTATGGTGCCCAGGCAAGCCGCCGCAAACTCAGCAATCCTCCCGTCTCTGCCTCCCGAGAGCTGGGATTACAGGCGTGAGCCACCACGCCCAGCATTATATGTGGTTACCGGGGATTGAACTCAGGTCCTTGTGCTTGCAAGGCAGGCGCCGGAACCACTGAGCTAACCCTCCAGCCCCCATCCTTTGATTTTTAATCTGTAGGTTTGTTTTCAGATGAAAAGTGTTTCTTATATACAGCGTATTGTTGGGTTTTGTTTTTTGATGTATTTGCTAATCTGTCTTGTAGTTGAGGAATTGAATCATTCACATTAAAAGTCTTTACTGAAAGGTATTGACTTACTCCTGTTGTTACATTATTTTCCTGTTCCTTGACAGCAACAACAATCATATCCACCCCCACCCCCCAACCTGGTCTTCTCCTTAACGGTTTGCTCTTCCTGGTATATTCATTCTGTTAGACTTTGGGCTTTGTTGGCTCCATTGTCTCTTTCTAGGATTGCTTGAGGTTTTTTTGTTTTGTTTTGTTTTTCGGAGACAGGGTCTCACTTTGTAACTCCTGAGCTCACTACGTAGCCCAGGCAAGCCTCAGCAATCTTTCTGCCTCTGGCTCTGCCTCCTGAGTGCTGGGATTACAGGTGTGAGCCACCACACCTGGCACTGTGGTATGTGATATTGATTGCTGGTGGCAGTGAGTCGCGACCTTGTCCTTGCTAGGCAGGCACTGGAACCACTGAGCTAAATCTCCAGCCTATCCTTGAGAATTTTTTGTAGTGCTGGTTTGGTGGTTATGAATTTGTTGAGGTGTTCTTTGTCATGGAATATCCTTATTTCCCCATCAATTTTTAAAGATAATTTTGAAGGATATATAAATTTGGGTTCAAAGTCGTTTTCTTTTAGGTCTGAAACATTGCACTCTAAACTGGCCGACCTTTAAAGATTTGTGTTGAAAAGTCTGCTGTAATTCTAATGAGTTTCTATAGGTGATTCATTGATTTTTCTCTAACAGCTTTTAAGAATTTGTTCTGTGTTTTACTTCTGAGATTTTTTACTATGAGGTGTCATGAGGAGATTCTTCCCCCCCAGCCCCTCTCTAATACCAGGGGTCCAACTCAAGATTTTCTGCTTGCCAGGCAGGCATGGCACCATGGAGCTACATCCGCAGCCCTTTTTCTTGTGATTTTTTTTTTTTGAGATTTTCCATATGCCTACTAATCTGTGTGTTTAATTCTTTCCCTGTTTTAGAAGGAAGCTTTCTGCTATTATTAGGTAAACAGATTCTTAAAGCCATTTATACTGTCTTCAGGTTTCTTGCTAATTTTAGTTTGTCTTCCTCTAGTCATCTGTTAGCCATTAGGTACATTTTTCATTTTCTCTTGTTTTTTTAAGGGATCTCTGAATAATCTCTGACAGCAGCCTTTTCTTGTAGGTCTAATGCTTTGTACTCACATTGGTTACTTCTAGTGCCCCTACTTTCAAGAATTTTTAATTCCTGGATATAATTTCCTATTTTGAAGCCTTTCATGTTTTTTGTTTTGTTTTGTTTTGTTTTCTTTGAGACAGGGTCTCACTTTGTAGTTCAGGCTGGCCCTGAGCTCACTATGGTGCCCAGGCAAGCCACTGTGAACTCAGCAATCCTCCTGTCTCTGGCTTCTGAGTGCTGATATGACAGGCATGAGCCACCATGCCTGGCATTGTGGTATATGGTGCTGATTGCTGGTGGGCGTGAGTCACCATGCCCTGTATTGTTGTGTGTAGTTTATTGGGGATGAACTCCCACCCTTGCACTTGATAGGCAGGGCAGGTATCACTGAGCTAAATCTCCAGCCCACTTTTCATGTAATCTCTTTGTTACTTTGATCATTCATGTCTTATACTGTATTGTTTAGTTCAGCAAACTTTATTAGTGTCTTCTGTAAGCTTCTTGATCATTTTATTATATCTGTTATATATTTAATTATATCTTCTGTGAGCTCACTGATTACTTTATTAATCTGCTTTTTAAATTTTTTTTTTTTTTGAGACAGGGTTTTGCTTTGTAGTTCAGGCTGGCCCTGAGCTCACTATGTAACTCAGGCAAGCCTCAAACTCAGCAATCTTCCTGTCTCTGCCTCCCGAGTGCTGGGATGACAGGCGTGAGCCACCACACCCGGCATTGTGGTATGTGGTATTGATTGTTGGTGGGCGTGAGTCACCACGCCCAGCATTGTATGTGGTTGCTAGAATCAAACTCAGGACCCTGGCTTTCAAGGCAGGCTCCGGAACTACTGCGCTAAATCTCCATCCCTAATCTGCTTTTTAATCTATTATTCTCTTAAATAATTTGGCTTTTGCTTTTCTCCTGCTTAATGTCCTATGGTAGTGATGGCAAACCTTTTAGAGCTTTCAGTGGTAACAAACAAATCTCTGTGGCACATGTGCCATAGATTTGCCATAGTAAATTGGCAATAGTGATATCATCTAAGAAATACTAGATATTGTAATGATGCACTGTAAAAACTAATAATATACCTCTCTTTACCATAGAGAAGAGATCTATAATTATAAACACTAATACAAACTAAATATCAGTATACAATAAATAAACTAAATGTGACAGTATGTCCACTAGAGGTAGAAAAGAATTCAACAGTTATAACTATAGAATTAACTATTGAAAGATTAAGAAATTTTTCTTTTTTTTTGTATTGGGGATCAAACTTGGGCCTTTGTGCATCCAAGGTTGGTGCAGTGCCACTTGAGCTAAATTCACAGCCCAGATTAACAAATCTTAATGATTACACTAGTAAAGATATAGGGAGTTGGGAACGAGGAATGAAAGAAGAAAAATTTGAAAAATTAATGGAAAATGAAGAGGACCGAAAAGTGAGAGAAAGGATTTCACTAACAAGTAGAAAGATGTTAATAGAATTAGACAAAGGCAAGGGAAGAAAAAGAAGATGAAAAAGGGAGAAAGAGAAAAAGGATGAAAAATAAGAAAAGAAAAATAAGAAAAATTCAAAGGCAAAAAAGAAAAGAACAAAAAAAGAGAAAATTCCCAGTAAACTAGTGAAGGAAAGAAGAAAGGAAGGAAGGAGTGAGAGAGAAGAAGAGAAGGAGGAGAAAGAGGGGGAAGAGGAGGGAGAAAAAGAAGAGGAGAGAAAGAGAAAGAGAAAAGAATCTCCAAAAAGGAATACTAAAACTTCTCTGTATTTTTGAATGAGGGGTTTCTTTCCAGGATCCATGGTTTTAAAGTCCTGCAAGTCAGCGTTTTCTCTGCCTAACTTTCTTAGCCTGTTGGCTTGTGAAGTGCCTCTTGTCTCCGAGGCCTCTGTTTACCATAGGCTGTAGTGACTAAGGGGAGGTTTGTCCTTCTCTGCTCACTTTGGCAGATGGAGAGGACGGCCTTCTATGTGTTTTGACTGTAAGTAGGAGGGCAAGGGTTCAAACAGCTCTCTGCACTTACTGCAAGCACTTTTAGATCCAGCCATTTCTGAATGCAACATAAGCTGGTCCTGGCTTGGAGGGCAGCGTGTTTGTATTTTCCAGGGTGAGGTTAAACTTCTCAAGGTTTCTCTGTGTGGTCTGTACCCTTTCTGGGTCTGTGTCCCATGGCTGATGCATGAGCACCTAGTCTCAGGGATTGGGGGTTATGGTGGGAACCCAAATGAAAGTTGTTTTAAATAATCAATCCCTCCCCAAATGGCACTGGATAAAGTACCTCTAGCTTAATATAGTGGGTGCTGCACTGGATTCCCTTATCAGCTGTTGCCTGCTTTATGGAAGTAATCACTTCATAGCAAAACCCCACTCTGCTTTTGCAGTTCACAGCAGCCATGGCACCCTCCCAACACAATCTGCTGTTCCTGCCTGGAGCTCTAGACCCTGGGGGATTGAGTCTAGAGAGACAGATCCCCCGTTCTGGTAGCTGGGGTAAGCTTTCAGACTGTTCTTTTTTCTGCATCAAGGCTGTCAGTAAACAAGGAATATCTGTGCTCCATTGTGTGTGAATTGAACACCACATTTTGTTGATGGACATAAGGCCAGTTCCAAGATTTAGCTATGATGAACTGTGGTGCTAGAAAGAAAGATAAACATGTATCACTGTAAATGATGTCTTTAACGTTTTGGGGAGATATCTACAAAAGGAATAGTTAGGTCAAATAGAATTTCTAGTTTTAAGTTTCTTTTAAAATAAATTTTAGCCCATTCCCTCCTGCAAGCCCTCTCTACTACCTTTGTACAAAAGCTTTGTTTCCATTTCTCCCTTTGAATATTCACTTCTAGTGTTAATATTTAAAGTAACCTCTAAACTGATTTCTATAATAGTTGTACTATTTATATTCTTTTTTTTTTTTTTTTGCTTTTTTTTTGAGACAGGGTCTCGTTTTGTAGTTCAGGCTGGTCCTGAGCTCACTATGGTGCCCAGGCAAGCCGCCACTATTTATATTCTTTTAAAAATTCTTTTTGCATGTGCTATTTATTCAACCCATTCTAGTTTATATTCTTACCAACAATGTAGAAGGGTTCCTTTTCCCCTGAAGACTTATCAGCACTTTTTTTTTTTTGAGAGAGAGAGGGTCTTACTTTGTAGTTCAGCTCACTGTGTAGCTCAAGGCAAGTCTTGAATTCAGCAACTCTCCTGCCTCTGCCTCCTGAGTGCTGGGATTACAGGTGTGAGCTACCATAGCTGGCACTGTGGTATGTGGTACTGATTGCTGGTGGGCATGAGTCACCATGGTTCGTATTGTTGTATGTGGTTACTGGAATAAACTCAGGAACCTTGCGCTTGCTAGGCAGGCGCTGGAACCACTGAGCTAAATCTCCAGCCCAGCATTTTTTATTATTTGATTTTGTGATAATGACCATTTTTTTCTGGGTAAGATGGAATTTTGATGTTATTTTAATTTGCATTTCTTGAATGGCTAATGATGCTGGAGCAATTCTTCAAGTACTTGTCATTTATATTTCTTCTGTGAAATGTCTATTGCTTTATTTGTCTATTACCTTTTTGATTGGGTCTTTTATCTTGGAAGATCTAATATTGTTTTTTGAGTTCTTCATATGTTCTAGATATTAGTTCTCTATGGAACAGCTGACAAAAATGTTTTCAATTCCATAGACTGCCTTGTCACTGTTGGTTGTTTGTTTTGCAGTACAAAAGGGTTTTAATTTGATATGATCCCATTTGTTGATTCTCAGTACCATTTCCTGTGCAACTGAGGTTCTGTGCAGAAAGTCCTTGTCTATACCCAGTACTTCAGGAGTTTTACCTATTTATCTTCCAGCAGGTTAAGTGTTTGTGTTATAACAGTTAGTCTTTTCGTCCATTTTGATTTTAGTTTAGTACATGGTGAGAGAAAAGGATTTATCTGTTTGTGATGGCCAGTTTTTCCCAGCAACATTTGTGAAAGAGGCTTTCTTTCCTTTGCTTTGGCCTCTTTGTCGAAGGTCAAGTAGTTGCATGCCCCTGGATTCTTTCTGCATACTGTATTCTGTTTCATGGATCCTCATGGCTGTTTTGCACCAGTCCCATCTGTTTTTATCACTATAACTTTGTAATATAATTTCAGCTCTAGGATTGTAATGCTTCCAACTTTAGTCTTGTTATCCAGGACACTTTTTTGCTAGTCTGGGTCTTTTCTAGTTTCATATAAATTTAAGGATTATTTCTTCCAGTTCTGTGAAAAATGTCATTAGCATTTTGATTGAGATTGAATTAAATTTGGATATTATTTTTGCAAGTGTGGTCATTTTGACTATACTGGTACTGCGTATTCAAGAATAGGAGATATCTTTCCATTTTCTATTGTCCTCTTGAGTGTCCTTTTTCAGAGGACTGTGGTTTACATTGTAGTGGTCTTTTACTTTCCTAGATAAGGCAAATTCTTAAGTATTTAATTTTTCTTGATGGTACTGTGAACAGTATTTTCTTCCTAACTTCTTTCTCAGTGGGTTCATTATTAATGCACAGGAATCCTACTGATTTTCTATACTGCTACATTGCTGAACTTGGTTACTTACATCTTCTATACAAAGGATCATGTCATATGCAAATAATGATTTTCTTTTCTTATATATAAACCCTTTATTTCTTTTCTTTTGCCTACTTTCTCCCTCTGATGTTTCCAGTAGTGTATTGGGCTATAGTGGACAGTAGTTGATATGGTTGTCTTACTTCTGATTTAAAAGGGAAAGCTCTCAGTTTCCCCCCACTAACATGATGTTAAAAGATTAAGGGCAGTGGAGTGGACTTCTGTTTGAATTTGCCCCCTCCTTCATATGAACGTGTCCATACTGCCTTGGTTTTTAAAGGCTTCGTCCTCGAAGTCTCCAAGGACGAAGCCTTTCTCTTCCAGTTCCTCCCTAATCCTTCCACCTGTGTGCTTGATCATGCCCTTCCTGCTTCCTCTGAGACCTAATTGTCCCAGTCACTCCCTTTCCTTTATTTTATCCTTTTCATCCCTATTGGGTCCTAGAAAATATGTGTAGGTTTCTGGTTTTTATTTATTTTATTTAACAAAAGCATTTTCCATTCTACTTTTTCTCACTGCCAGCTTTCTACTTGGAGTAGACTTTATTTGCTGTAGCTGTTTCACAAGTTAACTGGAACTGCCTGTACCAAAATCACTGAGTGCAACTCATGTGGATTTCATACATACTTGTCCATTAGCCAGCTTCAAGCCCTACCTGGACCATGGCAGGTATTTCTGACTCATCTTGCTCTTATTTTTCCTTTTTCCAACTCTCTCTCTCTCTCTCTCAACTACTGCAGAAGAATCTTCTAAATACTGACCTAATCATATTACCTGTCTCTCCTTGAAACCTTTGAGAGGACTCACCTTGTGCATAGAGTAAAAAGCCACAAGTCTGTAGAGCCTCTAATGATTTCACCTTTGTTTTTTCAGCCTTATCTACGATGTTCTATTATGTGGTCCCACTTGTAGTTCCCAAAGTCACGTGCTGTTTCACACTTCTGAGTCTCTTACATTCTGGGTTATTTAGTAGAGTGAGATTTCCTGTATCCCTAGTGGTTTCCTATTTATTGCCTCAAGGACCACAGCCAAGAGGACTCATGAGACTTTATGTGACTCTGCTTTCCCCTATTCCCAACCTACCATCCTTACACTACCATGGTAAAACTAATCTTTTAAGTTGGTTTTAAGTTTGTGGGTTCTGCCATCGTACAATTTATTGTAGACATGTGTATTTCTCTTTACTTCCCTTTGTAGATAGAACTCAATGCTAATAAGTAATCATTTCACTGTAAATCTTGACATCTGCTACATTTCGCTCAGTGCCTTACGTGCAGCAAGGACACAATAAATGTAGAATGAATGAATTTCAGTAAATATTATTTGATGCTTCTGCTATAGGCTCTGTTAGACTTTTAAATTTAGATGTTTTGGATTGTATATGTTTACTACCACTGAACTGAATACTAGCTGCTCTGTCATATAGTTTTAGGGAGATCTGAAGAGCAGAGACTATGAGTTCGTAGCTAGTGAGGTAATAAATTAGTACATCTGTATTTGCTCACATCGTCATACCATATGGTACCAGCTTATCCATGCGTTTATTTTCTAGTCAAAGTATAATGAAGTAGAGAAAAGATTTAAATTAAGTTTAGAATCCTCCCATCCCAACTCCTTCTTCCCTTGATCGCCACATACCTTCCAGAGAACTGTAAAACCAATCAGACAATTTAGCCTTTGGCCCATGACCCTTCAGTTCTTCCCTTTCTTTCACCTGTAGCCTCTTCACTTTGATATACTCCCAGTTTACCGAATTCAAAATCTTGCTCTTGGTTAGACTTCTTTTGAAAGCTTGTTTTTGTTAACTGAGTGTTCTGCATCCCTTTTGCACCTGCAGCTGGTAGTGCTCACTCTTCTTTACTCCAAGCAGGTGGTTCAAGAGGATAAACAAAGCAGCATGTCGGCAATGTTGATGTTAAATGAGCCAGTCTTTGTGGGGCATCTGCCGCACAGGCGCAGAAACAGACAAGTTGTTTCAGCTATCAGCTGCCAAGGGAACAGAAGGATTACCACAACAGTTAAGCAACCCCAAAAAGTCTCTACGAAGGGCTGGTGTTGTAGCTCAATGGCAGAGTTCTTGCCTACCGTAAATAGGGCCCCAGTTTGATCTGTAGCACTTAGAGTTAAAAAAAGAAAGAAAGAAAGAAAGAAAGAATATGGAAAAAGTCCCTAAGAAGTATCAAGTCATATTGCTGAAAAAATCCAAATGAGTAAAAGACTATATGTTTTTGATGCATGGCCTTGTTCCCTACATTCCTTTGTAGAGATTGGATTCTTCTCTGTAGCAGGTGGGCCATCCTTCAAAGAATATGTTTGAAGTTCTCTCAGCTTTTGTAGGAAAATATATTTGAAATCTCTTTGGTTCCAGGCAAGAGGCTTTGCAGTGTCATTGGGTTGTACTTCCCCTGGAAGCTTGGTCTTTTGCTTGACTTTCATAAGGTAGGATCCGAGGAGACCCAGCATCCTCTTTGCCCTGGCGCCACGGGGCCTGCCACCCTGCCCTTCTCCCTCCTCCCTCCTTCCCCACCACCTCGCTATCCCTCACTTGAACTGGCTGCCAGAGTTCACAGACAGCTGGGCAGAGAGTAGCTAAATCGCCCAGCTGCCCGGGAAGCTTGGCGGCCAGGCTGAGGGAAGGAAGCATCGGCTCTCTTTGAAGGTCGGCTGCTAGTGAATCTCAGGCAGCTGGACTTCAAAGAGGGGACCGCTGGGCTTTCCCTCCTGTCTAGGCAAGCCATTCCATGGCGCTGTGCTTCCGGTGTTGGTGTGGTGGTTTTCAAGTTCCTCTTCAATTAAAGAGCTGAATTGGAAGCTGCACTTGTGTTAACATTTGCGTTTCTTATGTGATGGAGGTAGCCTAAAACCCTACCACCCCGGTGCCCCAAGGAGCTCCACAGCCATGAGTGGGATTTCTCTTTTGCTAGTTTGTCACTCTGTTACTTAGCAGGTTTTAAATTATTTACGGGGTCCCTGGAGTATGATTTTATTGAATAAAGCATATAAACCTATGATTATGGACTGAATTTAATGGACTAGAATTAAGTGTAGCCATAGTTGATAGTTTAATCTGTTTATCGAAATGAGTATAGCACTCATTTACCATCCTACTCCTGATTCTTGCTGTGCTTTTCACCTTCAAATTCCATTCGTGATTGGAAGGAAAAAGAGCCTAGAGAGGGAAGAACCAGAGTGCTGCAAGAACAGAGTCCAGGCCTGCTTTAATTGCCAATAGGGTAAAGGAGTAGAAGGAGTCCATAGTCAGGAAAACCACAAATACAAGTGGGCAGCTAAGTGGTGACTAACAGTAGGACATGGAGCCAGCTGGCTAGGTTCAAATCCCAGCTGCCCCGCATACTGGCCATGTGGTGTAGAACAATTACATCTTTTCACACCCTGTGGTCAGGAAAGATAATGTTAAGACCTCATTGGGTTGTTAATAAGATTCAAAGGGTTAACAGGTATCACGCTTAAAACAGTAGTGTATAAACCACGCTCGGTGCCCAATAATTGTTGGCTATTATTATGATGGAACAGCTCCCGTTGACTAGAACTTAGGGAAGGTAATATAGATTGGGTTGCAGTTTTTGCTACTACTGTGTGGATAAAAGACTGCTAGTTTCTGCTTAAACTATTTTGAGATACATGTAGTAGTATGAAAAAAGCAATCTGTCTCATTTTAAGGAAAAAAAAGTTATTTCACGCTATCAATCCCTCTACTTGCACTAATCCCCCCTGGGGATATAACAAGACTTAAGTCACTGAGTGTCATTACTGTAAAATGTTCCCACATAAACACAAAGGAAGAAACACAGCAACTTATTATAAAAGGGTAGTTTTCATGAAGAGTATAGCTCCTGGATTTAGAATCAGGTTTTGACTTTTTGCTCTGAAAATTTTGTAATATGTCTTTGGATAAATTACTTTTGTCAGTCTCAATTTTCTTACCCAGGATGGGTGTCTTACATTTGAAATCAGAATATGTGTATTTTATTGCCCTGAAGAACGTGTTCAGTAAATGTAGCTGCTGTTGTTGCACCATCATCACGGTTGCTACCATTAGTATTACAGGCTGAGTCTGTAATTGAATTCCAAGGAAGCCTTTCATTGGCCTAATGATGATATGACATGGAATTCTTTTCCTAAAGTTTTGCTCTTGGTAGATCAGAGTGAGCTAATTTTAGGCCAATAGTAGCCCACCACCTTGTTTTATAAATAAAGTTCAATTGGGACATATAGCTATAGACACTTGTTTATGTATGGTCTATTTTAGTGTTCATGCTACAACAGCAGAAGTAAACAATTATGATAGTCTGTAAGGTCTTCAAGGTGTAAATCATTTGCTGATGTCCCCTTTCCAGAAAAAAAATTTAACCCTTGCTTTAGATACATGTTTTCCCAATTAAGATCCCCAAGGATATATGTTCACTTCATGCTGGTATCTGCTATCCAAAAAAAATAGTTCCATAGTCAAATAAGCTTTGGGAATGTTAAAGAGTTTGATTTATTCCAGGACTACTATGTAATAGACTCTGGCTTTTATATATTGATGTGTATTGTGAATCTTCAAGACAAGGCCATGGTATGCAAACAAACTTTAGTTTCCCAGACTTACTTGGGTATAGCCTCCCCCCCACCCCCAATATGATGATGTTCCACAAAGCATTCTCTGGGAAACCCTGCTCTTGGACTGTCTTTCTGGAAGGGCTTTCTTCTAAAATCATTCCTCTTGGTGATTTAGCTGATGTCTTCATTTGGAGACTTACAGAATATTGTATGAAATTCTGTATTAGTTGCCTTGTTTTTTTCTGCACAAAAAATTATATTTTGCTTGAATTCAGAACAGTAAAATACATGAAATATTTAAATAGTTTAATCAGGTAATATTCCATCTTTAAATGATTCTATATGCTATCCCAAGATTACAAATTAGAATCTTAAAGGCCAAGAAGAGAGATTGCTTGGTTTCATGCCTTCTTAAAAAGTTAAAAGCACAGGTCCTCTCTAGGACCTTTAAAAAAATTATATATATCACCCACATTTTGGAAACATAAATTTAGAGTGCCTAACTGGTACACCAACTGATCTCACTTAGTATTTATAAGAGGAGAGATTAATGTGAAGGTAACGTGTCCTAGCCATAAGGGGTTTGTTTTATAGACTAAAGTAAACACCTTGAATTTCAAGTTGCAAGCACATAGGGAGCCAGAGGATTCCAGAGCACTAGCATCATCCTGAACTCACACATCTGAGGAGCTGAGCTTTCTCCTGCAGCTGCAGCTTCCAATGCTCATTAGATAGAGCCATAAGTATCTGTACACTGCAGTCACCTGGTTTGAGTTGACTGGACAGGTATGTAATTGTGACATAGTTGAGTTAATGAATTGAGTTGGGCTATCATTTGCCAAAGACAGACAAAAACTAAATGCTAAGTTATAGGTATTTCCTGTGAAATTCCAGTGGTGAATAGCAGTGAGCCTGGACTAAGAGTGGAAAAGTCTGCTGGAAAGTGCAGCCTTGGACATAAATGAGCTCTTTTTCTCTCTCACTTACTGGCACAGACCAGTAGTTAGTTGCCCAACAAACCTGATACAATGCTTTGTTTATGGTTAGTAGAATGACTTTTGTGAAATAATTGGTCTTATGTGTTTTCCCCTTTTCCCAGCCCACAAGTCACTTAAAGAAAATCTAATCTTTTATTTTCATTCGTATCTTTTCATTATTCTATGTAGTGGGCCCCCAGTAAATGTGGTTGACTTTGTAAATGTGGACTGTAAAATTTTCATTATTTCACTTATATTATTGAAAATGTTGAAAGGACTCGTTAGATCCCCATGTGTTTTGTCTTTATTTCTTTAAAAGAAAGGAAGGAGGGAAAATTAAGAAAAAAGAAGAAAGGGAAAAATATCACAGCCTGATATCTAGTTATCTTTTTTTTAATGGTACTAGGGATTGAACCCAGGGTCTTTACACTGAGCTACACACACACCCCTACTTCTTAAAGTTTTAACACCAAGTCTTGCTAAGTAAGTGGCCAAGTTGGGGTAGAACTTGCAATTCTCCTGCCTCAGGCTCTCAGACTACTGTAATTATAGCCATGTGCCACCACACCTGGCTCCCAATCCTTTTTCTTTAAAAGAGTTAGAAATGTAGATAACTGTCAGCTTACTGTGAAAAATATTGTTTCCTTAAAACATGCTCAGAAGTTCAGGATTTCATTTACTGTTTAATATGTTAAATATGGTCCTCTTATAAGCACCAGGAGATAGCACATTATACTGTATCTAAGACTCATGGGATTCTTAGAATTCAGATGGTGTGTCTGGGAAAGAAATAATCTAAGACTGAGTTACTTGAAAAGGTCAGAAATGTGGGGGATAGCTTTCATCTGGTACTGTTAAAAAAAAAGCTATTTAATCACAGCCCTCCCTTTCCGTGTCCTCCAAGAATGTGCTACTTTCATGTATTTTCTTCTCTCACTTTGTATTACTTCCTGGAGTCACTAGAATTTACATTAAGGGATATACAGAAAAAAATGACTATAATTCACTGGAAACATACTGTAGCTTCCTAGGAACAGGATATCTGAAATCAAACACTGCAAGAAAGTGAAATAAGTAGATCACAGATATGTAAATACTGTATCTTTTCTCTGGTATGAGATCCTGTAGATGTAAATGAGTTCTAGAATGTATGATAGATTTTGTGAAATAGGAAATATTCAAAAGGAATGTGGTAGGGGAAAGTAATGAGGGGAAAGAATAAATATGATTTGGAAAGAGAAAGCACATGTGAATAATGGGTGGAGGGTTGTGGAGTGGTGTGGGATATGGTAAAAATGAGAATTAATGACCCAGTTCAAAAATGGGCATCTGAAATGAACAGACACTTCTCAGAGGCAGAAGTCAAAGCAGCCAAGAAGCATATGAAGAAATGATCAACATTGCTGGTGATTTGAGAGATGCAAATGAAAACAACACTGAGATTCCATCTCAGTCCACAAAGAATGGCCGCCATCACAAAATGAACTAATAATAAATGCTGGCGAGGCTGTGGGGAGAAAGGAACCCTTCTCCACTGCTGGTGGGATTGTAGACTTGTGCAACCATTGTGGAGATCTGTGTGGAGATTCCTCAGAAAACTAGGACTAGAGGTCCCATTTGACCCTGCTATTCCCCTGCTAGGAATATACCCAAAGGAATTTTTTAAAAATCCCATTGGAAAGACAGATGTACACCCTTATTCATAGAAGCTCAGTTCGTGATAGCCCAATCTTGGAAACAACCCAAATGCCCATCAACTGGAGAGTGGATAAAGAAGATGGGTGTGTGTGTGTGTGTTTAAATGGAGTATTACTCTGCCATAAAGAATGACAAGATTCATTCATTTATGTGCAAATGGAGACATCTGGAGGACACACTAATCGAAATAAATAGAACACAGATATGCAAATACTGGATCTTTTCTTTGATATAAGCACCTGTAGAGGTAAAGGAACTCTAGAATGTATGATAGTTTTTGTAGAATGGGAAATATCCAAGAGGAATTTGGTGTGGGAACATAATGAAGGGAAGGAATAAATATGATTTGAAAAAAAATACAAGTATGTATATAGGGGTGGGAGGGGGTGGGTGGGCAGGGATGTGGGTAAAAATGAGAATTGGCCTGTGTCACATATTGGTACAAATTCCCAATGTTTTGTGTGATTGTGAGCTGTGTATATAATGTACCAATAAAGTTTACTGAATAATGCAAAAAAAAAACGAGAATTAACTCATGTCATATTCTGGTACAAATTCCCCAGTGTTGAGTGTGATTGTGAGCTGTATATAAAATGTGCCAATAAATAATTCAATTGAGAAACTTTACTAGAAAGACTTCTTACTCTTATGGTAAAAAAGGCAAGAGACAACTCTAGTCGTCTCTTGAAACATGGTAAGGTGGAATAAATTTAAATCTCACAGTCACTGGATTAGTTTAAAATGGATTATCTGGTAAAATATTAAGTAGAGAAGAATAAACCTTGTTGAAGAGTCAGTGACAATGCTACCATAGAATATGCTTATTGCGTGCCAGGCTCTGTTCATATTCTTCATGTGCTGTATTAGGTTTTGCAACATAACAGTCTTTATAACTCAGTGACATATTTTGTTGTTTCTCATGATTCTGTGCATTTTCATTATTTCATTAATCTATTTGATTAATATTGGGTAGTGCTTCTTGGTCTGGACTTGTTTGACTGATTTCTGCTGAGCTCTGTGTGGGATCTACAGTTAATTAGTTCATGTGAGGCTGGATGGCCTTATTCATATGTCTAGACCTTGCCTAAATGCCACCTGGAGCCAGTGGGATGATGGGGCACCTATTTTTCATCATCCATGAAGCTAGTTCATGCTTTATTACCTGGTGGCTGAGTCCAAAAGCAACACGAGGGAAATCCGAGTGTACACATCTTCACAGACCTTTGCCTTGTGACTTATTCACTAATGTCCAGTGTTAGGAATAGGTCTCTGAAAAGCAGATGGGAAGGGAACATTAAACATGCCAGAAATTTGTTGCCAAAATGCCAGCAAGGAGGCTGGCAAGAAAGAGGATAGAGTTGGGGAAGGTGATGGAAGATGGAAGATGGGAGGAATCCAGCTGCAGTGTGGTTTTAAGAACCTTTGGCCAGGCAAATGGGAAGCCCTCAAGTCCAAGTCACCCCGGAGCATTTATTGATATGCTTTAGCTACAGTTGGGACTATTATTTGACTAAGTGTATAGTAGTCAACAACCTGTGGAAGAACTAAGGGATGACTACAATGTGCACTCGCCCCAGTTATTAAGTGTCCTTTCCTGGGAATTTGACAGCTTCTGCGGTCAGTAGACATCTGATCTGAAAATTCACTCAGATATTGGGACAGAGAAAAGTTTCACGATTTTTCATTGGGGCGATCATTCCAAGTCTCTTGCCTTTCCATTCATCTCTCTTCATTGTAGATATTAAGCAGTGTCTTTGTTGGCACATTATTCTGTCCTCAGGGATGTTGTATTCTACCTGCCATCTCTGTAGCTTCCTGTGCACTGAACCCTGTTGGACGCCTCTCTGGTTTTTACCAGTCATTACAGTAACTGCAGCCTCTTGTTACTTAGTAATTAAATACTGTGAGTTGGCTTCTGTTACTTCAGGCCCCATGACCTGTATAGGTCTTACTGTCTCGGGTCTGTGATGAGCCCTGGGCCACCGAGGAGTGCTGACACTAAACTTGATGCAGCTGACTTCCTCTCACCTGTGCATTTCTAATGTACTTTGTGCATGCTGTTTTCTCTAGTTGTCCCATTGAAAAATAAAATGCACTGTGCTTTCTGGCTTGACAATATTTTATTCATTCCACTGTGCCCTCTTTCTCTAGGCTTAACTTTTTCTTAACGTTTTTGCTTTCCTCAGTACTTAGCAAAACTTTGCCAGGCCTCTGATGGTATCCTAGTGGAAAACTTTGCTCTGTCCCTTCGGATACTTGTTGGGATGTTAAATCCTGTGTTCAAAAATGGGTCTGTAACTCAGTGAATCTTGTTTATTTAATCTTATGTCCCAACCTCCTTAATAAAACACTCCTTAAATCCAAACTCAAGGCATTTTTTTAGTTTCTGACTAGCTGCTAGCTGATTCTTGGGTTTCTTTATGCAAGCTCTCCTCTCCCTTAGCAGACCCATTATTATTATTACCCAGCTGAGGAGAAAGAGCAATTGATTTTGCAGCCAAGAGGGAAGGTTCCAAGAGGAATACCTGTTGCCTTGTAGAGGAGAGGCATTTGCAACATCTTCCAGCACAATGAAAGTTCCGTTTTATTTTTTGTCTTTGTCTGTCTGCCTGTCTGCCTGCCTGCCTGTCTGTCTGTCTGTCTGTCTGTCTGTCTGTCTGTCTGTCTGTCTTGAGGCAGGGTCTTGCTATGTAGTTCAGGCTGACCTTTAACTGAGGGTGATCTTCAGGCCTCAGCCTCTCAAATGCTGGAATTACAGGTATGTGGCACCACACCTGGAAAATTCTGGTTTTATTAGGCAAGTGTGAGCCACATATTTAAACTGTAAGAATTCCTGAGGTTTTTGGTGGATGAGTGGAGTGTTTACAGATCCAGCATTATATGGGGCATCCATCCAAATATTCTCTTATGTTTTGGGGGTCCAAATTTCCCCAACCAGAGTTCTAATCTTAGAATAACAGGCCTGCTTTGGCTTAAAATTTAAATGTCTCTGGAGCTCTATAAACCTAACCCTCAGGTCTTCTGTTTGTTGTTCAGCACTTCTGTAGAAAGTGACAGTCTCCTTGAAAGCTGCTGAAGTGTCTGCTGATTCTCTCACTTAGTCTTTATCTGCTAATAGCCCCTACTTTCTCATTATCATGCTGCAGGTTCCCAGTTAGACTTAACACTAAGCAGCCAATAGGATTGTCTTTGTAGACAGTATTTAAATACTGAGAGCATTGGCTCTGTGAGCACATTCTGTCCACTTGGGTCATCACCTCCAGTGGAATCTGTAGTAGTTGAACCAAGGTCTATCTGCACCTGAAATTCTCTAGCACAACCCTAACATGTGAACATAGATTAGAATTGCTTGCTTATTATTCACCTTTAAAAGTGCTTCCCAATAAGAAATAAATTTTCTACCTATTGAGGGGTCTTAGAGATAGATGTGAAGGAAAATTAAATATAGGTTTGTGAGTTAACCTAATGTTTCCCTCATCTTGCTCTTAGAGTTTATGTTTTGGCTCCTTTTGTAAAGGAGATACTGTTAGGGACATCTCGATGTCCTCCCAAAGCCTCATGGTGTCATAGGTGGGGATTTTGGAGATGGCTATATCTAGGGCATGTGATGCTGGGACTAACTAGAAATGCTAGAATTAAGAGTATGATGCTGGGATCAAGGGTGCTTCATTCTGGGACTTACCTTATGTCTTTAATAAAACAAATGTATGTTTTGAAAAGCCTTTTGCAATTTTTTAGGTAAGAATATGATCAGGTGAGATTAGCACTTTGAGTATGATTTTTAATAATTTAATAAATAATAATTTATTGATTATCAATAAATTGATAAAATGAAAGGTTCTTGCTACAGAAATCTTCTCCTCTGAATTTAGGTGGTGTGTTAACAGTTTGCTTGTGTTTGCAAATAGGTTCATCCTAAATTCCACTATAAACAGGCTCATGACCCAGGCACAGATACTTCTTGTGTAGCTTTTTCCTATGATGGTAACGTCCTTGCCTCTCGTGGAGGTAAGTTAAAAACTCTTTTTTGATGAATTTCTATGTATAAATTGATCATATTTAACACTAACAAGTGTCACATTAATATGCTACCATGTAAAAAACTAGATGAATTTTTGTTAATGTACTCATGTCAGTCTGATTTTTTCACTGAAGTGCATTTCCAACGTGGTTTGTATTAAAAGTTATCAGTGATCTAGGTGTGGAGGCACATGCCTGTCAGCCCTGGGAGGCTGAAGCTGAAGGGCTACTCTGAGTTTGAGGTTAGTTTGGGCTACATAGTGAGTTCAAGGCCAGCCTGAACTATATAGTGATACCCATCTCGAAAAAAACAACACACAGAAACATGCATGAGCACACATGTGCGCGTGCACACGGTCAAGTAAATTTAGAAAATATGTCCTCTTTCCTTGTTTTTATTTTGGTTTCAGATTTCATAAGAGTTTGAAGTGTCTATGAATGACTTTTGCCTCTTCCTCTGGAATTTTTGTAGATGTTCATCTACATTCTTTCATCCTTTGTTTACCATTTTATAATTCTTTGATCTTTCATTGTTTTTTTTTTCAGTTCAAACACTAGTTCAATTCATTTTTTTTTTTTTTTTTTGGAGACAGAGTCTCGCTTTGTAGTTCAGGCTGGCCCTGAGCTCACTATGTAGCCCAGGCAAGCCTCGAACTCAGCAATCCTCCTGTCTCTGCCTCCTGAGTGCTGGGATGACAGGCGGGAGCCACCACGCCCGGCACTGTGGTATGTGGTGCTGATTGCTGGTTGATTGTTGGTGGGGGTGAGTCACCACGCCCAGCATTGTATGTGGTTACCGGGATCAAACTCAGGACTTTGCGCTTGCGAGGCAGGCGCTGCAACCACTGAGCTAAATCTCCAGCCCTCAATTCATTTTTAAAATAAGGTTATACTTACATTATTTTAAAAGTAATTCTAGGTTGTTTTTTAATTGAAAATTTATCTTCACTCATATCATGGATATAGATTGTTGCTGATTTTTTGTTATATCTTTCTTGCAAGGATAAAGCTGTGTGTTTGTAGGAAGAGATGGGTAATGGTGCAATTTATGAGCTCTGCATATGAGTAAGAGTGGGATATGGCTGAGGACCTTCCCATAGATCTGCTGTAGGAAGAGGAAAGAAATAGTACAAGAGAAGTAGATTGGAGGCACATTACACAGGGCCTTAAATATCATATAAAATTTTTTCTGTAAGCCAAAGGAAAGCTATTAGTCTGACATAGTTAGCAATGTAAAATTCAGTTATTCATTCATTCATTTAGCGGCTGTATATTGAGCATGCAGTGTGAACTGACATACTAAGTGATGGGCATAACATGTGAATGTCATAGTTAAACTTTCTATTCTGGGTGAATTTATGCCCCAGCGTATAGAGTAGTAGAAAAAGATTCAGCACAGCTTTCTCCCCAGTTTAAAAACTCTCTGCCTTTTTTTTTTTTTTTTAAAGACAGGGTCTTGCTAAGTAGTTCAGGCAGGCCTTGAACTCATGGCAGTCCTCCTGCCTCAGCATCCTCGTGCTGGGATTACAGGTGTGCAGCACCTGCCTGGCCTCCTTCCTCCCCCTTTTTTACTTTTAGGAACTCTATTCAGATTCTCTTTTCTCTAACTAACTATGTCTTAGTTATTATTCCTTTCACTGAAATTCCTGACATACTGTTTTTTTTTTTATGCATACCAGGGATTGAATTTAGGACCTTGCACTTGCCAAGCTGGCATGTCACCACTGAGCTAAATCCTCGGCCCCTCACATTCGAAGTTAAAATCAGAAGGTTTGTTTAGCAGACAATTTGTAGAGGTTTTAGTACATACTCAGGATGTGGCAGACAGGTCTTGTAGAGGAGACACAGTTCATGACAGCCAGAAAGCAAAAGCAACTAGGGATTACAACAGCTGTTTCTGTCCCTTATATTTTACCCAGAGGACTGGGGGTGAGGGATGGAGCTCATACCCTTATCTTAGCGCTCTTGTGCCTCTCATTACCCCATGAATCAATCACACTTTATAGATTCAGCCACCTCAGGAAAAGCCCCACCTATGACTGGCTGCATGAGGCTTTCAGGGGCCAGCTAGACCTAAGCCAAACCACTGTATCTATTGTATGAAAACTTCCCTGACTTGCATTCTTAAAAATAAATCACAGTACATATACATGTAATTTTCATGGTACACATGATAAATGTAAATATGTGTTAAATATTTTTCTCATGAATTCTAACCTGCTACTTGAATACTGAGATGACTTCTAGTTAAAGCCATATATATATATTTTTTTTTTTAAAACTAAAAAACAATGGTTTTAAGCCAGGTGTGATGACATATGCCTGTGATCCCAGCACTGTGGGAGGCTGAAGGTTGGTACAGAAGGATCACTGAGAGTTCGAGGCACAGGCTGGACTAATAGTGAATTCAAGGGTAGCCTGAACTACATAGCAAGACCCGTTAAAAAATATATAATCTTAAAAAAAAGGAAGAAGAAAGAAAGCATATGTATGTAAGAGATGGAAAGGGTGTAGGGTGGGTAGGGAAATGGGCAAAAATGAGAATTAACTCATGTCATATTGTGATACAAATTCCCAGTGTTGAATGGGATCATGATGTGTATATGATGTACCAATAAAGAATTCAACTAAAAAAAAAAAAGACCCTTTCTCAAAAATAAATAAATAAACCCAAAATGCCCAAACAAAACAACAACAACCACCCAATGATATTTATCGAGGTGGTATATCTGAATCTCCAGGGAAGGCTTTTCAAAAGATATATTTCCACTTTGAAATTGTCAGTTCATTGTTGCATCTTTAATTCCATCCCTTAGCTGAAATTAGGAGGGGGTATAGTTTGGAAATTCTTCTCCAGAGGGTTCTAAAATGTGTGAGCCCTCACCCTGTTAATAACTACTGTCTTGAAATATAAAAGGAAATATTTTTCAGTCAAAACCAATTTGGTGGTAACTGTTGACTTCCCCCTTGTATCCTATAATGGCTGTTTGACAACTTAATTTACCAACACAATACGTATACTGTAGTCCATCCTCTTCCTTCCTGGAGGTACAGAAGACAGCAGAGGGATGTCTGTTCACCAGAGTGTGTTACAGGTGCCCTGACTTCCTCTGCACCAAACTGGGTTAGCTAGAATCACTGCAGATTAATGTTTCTTATTATATGAGTATGAGAATGTGTATCTTAAGATGAAAAGCAATAGAGTAACATACCAACTTTACACAATTCTAATGATATAATCAGGTCTTTGTATGAGGTCAATGCAATCAGAGTCCAACTAGTTGTGGATTAATGCACTTGACATGTTGGGTTTCAGAGGCAGAGTCACCGGGGATAGAGGGGGGAGTTTCCAGTTAAAAATGAAAACACTCTATTCATCTTATTTGCAGCTGATTGTGATTTCTTACTGGATCCAATGGGTTGAGGCAGGTCTCAGCTGTGGATTCTAGGAAGCTAGAACAGCAAAGATATTGCTGTACTTTGAGTTGGGCTTTTGTTCTGCTCAAAAATCTGTCAGTAGCCCTTTAAAAATATAGAAAAGTGCTTCTTAAGAGTCATCACTCTTTAAATAGCTTGGAAAAGGTGTACTCCCATGCAAAATGAAGGATGAGCTTGGGTAGAATTGCACCAGAGGGCAGAGAATAATACAGCTCACTCATTAAAGTCAATGGATAGTTGCCCACATAGTAGTAGGGAAAAAATCTGTCATGAGTTGTGCTATTTTCAGTCCTGGTGGTTCTTAAATGAAGATTTCCCAAAAAGTTAGGTTATAATAAAAGATACCACAGGGAAGCTACCATCTGTTCTAAAATCATACCATAAGATAAATTCTTCATAATTCTTTTTAACTTACAGGTGCATCTATAAAAAAGTAATTTCTACAAGGTAGATTTATTGGATGGTCTAGAGATTTAGCTCAGTGGTTCTAGCACCTGCCTCACAAGTGCAAAGTATTGAGTTTAATCCTTGGTAACACAAAAAAAAGACATTATCATATTGTTCACTATGTTCTCATAACCCTTACTGCTTTCAAGCTCCCTGAACAGTTAAAAAAGTAAAATATGCTTATGTGCATCTGGGTTTTTTTCTCTGCCCCTTTCTTTCTTCTGTCCTCCCCATCCTCCCATTCTTCTTTCTTTATAGTTACACACTAAATTTAGCAAACCCTAAACTGAGAATGAGATATTTCTGCAAAATTCACTTTTTTCCTTCTTATTCCTCTATCAGGTGATGACACATTAAAATTATGGGACATCCGACAATTTAATAAGCCGCTTTTTTCAGCCTCAGGTCTTCCCACTATGTTCCCAATGTAAGTAGCATATTTTAAATATTTGATTGGCATAGAGTAATTTAAAACAGTCTTCACTTTAATGGCAATTTATATTATTCCTTTAGATTGCCTAGAAAAGTGACCTGTGAAATGTTTTTAGAAGCATGCATTTTATTTTTTATTTTACACATTTTTACAGATGATAAAATGTTTGAAGTTAAATGATGTGCATATGTGTGTTTGTGTGTATGTGTTATGTGAAAGCACAAGTCCTTGCGTTATCTAGACTATCTTCCTCTAGGTGCCTGAACACTGCCACTTACATCCCATTAAGTCAGCAACTACAGTATTTAAAGAATTTTCAGGGGCAGCTGAGGTGAGTGTAGACTCTAAATCCTACAAATGGTGCCTAGGAAGGTGCTTCTATTTTAGTAGAAACAAAATTTCTCATCTGAGTTAAATAATGACAAACACAGAGAGTGTGAAGGCAATAGAAGCATCATAGGAAGGAGCTGTAGAATGTAAAATGGCCAAAGTAATCACTACTTAGAGATTAGTCATATATGTCTGTTAGTCATATATGTCTATTCTTCATGTCTGTATGGAGTTGCTGCTAATACTTTCTTCATACTATATGTGTGCATGTGTGTGTGTATAAATACACATACATACCTATATCTCCATCTATCTATCTACCTACCTATCTATCTATAAAAATATGTGTGTGTGTGTGTGTGTGTGTGTGTGTGTGTTAAAAAGGGATAGATTCTGGAGTTAGGTACCCTACATTTAAATCTCAGCTGTATCACTTCTGTGATTGCGGACAAGATTTATTAAATGTCTCTGTCTCAGTTTCTTTTATCATTATAATGGGTGCAATATCTAATAGAATTATTGTGATGATTAAACGGGTAATTATTTTTTTTCAATGAAAAAAAATTTTTTGATACTGGGGATAGAACTCAGGACCTCATAATTGCCAGGCAGGAGCTGATCCACTGCGCTAAATCCTCAGCCCTAAACAGATTACTAAAGGAGCCTGATCTGTAAACTTTGTATAGGAATTAGCTCTTTTTTAGGGGTATTTATATTTTATTCAATTTACACATTATTACTGTGCTGTTGTGAGTCATAAACTTATATTTATCAACTTTGTATCTGTAGGACTGACTGCTGCTTCAGTCCAGATGATAAACTCATAGTCACTGGCACCTCTGTTCAAAGAGGATGTGGCAGCGGCAAACTTGTTTTCTTTGAACGTAGAACTTTCCAAAGGATGTATGAAATAGACATCACAGATGCGGTATGTATCCTCTTTTTCTTCCCAGACTTGAAGAAAAAGTGAAATTTGGATCTCCTCCATCTTTTGTTTTGGTTTTTAAATATTACATAATCACTGGCCTTTACATTGATGGCTGCTTTTTTTCTTCAACAACACAAGAATTACTAGTATACTGTTGACCAGCTGAAGCTCCCTGTCCCATCCCCCAGCCCAGTGTTTCCTGGGGCCCAAACTTTACTCAGAATTTCAGCTGGCCCTGGGTTGTGTGCTCTTCTCTGCTAACCATTTTGAGAAGGAAGCTGGTCATCGTATAGGATATAGGTCGTCATGTAGTGTGCATGTTTGGAAGATCCAGGGACAGTTGACAGACATGCAATCATGAAGTTTATCATTGTTTCCTAAACCCTAAAACCTTTTAACAGTATTCTGCTTGTTAGAGTTGTCGTCATTAAGGCTCACCCTTCACTGAACTTTATTATTACTTATTTTAAAGTTTAAAATTTTAAAGTTTAAAACATTTCGAATTTTAAAAAATCCAGACCCTTTAGTTTTCTTTACATATTTATATGAGCACTGAAACACTAGCATTGATCCATTCATTCATTCATTTCTTGTTTCTTTCATTTGTTCATTCATGTATGTCCTGAGGTGGTATCATATGTAAGTAATAATGGCAGAGATTCCCAGAATAAAGTTTGAATTCTTCTAGAGTAGATGTTATCATTTAGATGGTAAGGCAAATCATTGTAATTTTCTGAGAATGAATTGGGTCAGTTAATTAATGTCTGTGCAAATTTTCTTTGGCTCATTGTCAAGCCCTTTAGTAATACCCTATATCTTAAACAGTGCTATTATGTAGTTTCTCCAGTTGTTTCGGCTCTTTGTAAACAGTTGAGACATATTATGCACTTAAGTGAGTCAGACTGTTGAACAACTGTTTTTAAATCACTAGTAAAAAGGCTCTTCTGTCTAATGTTCTAGTATTACAATAGAGTCTTAATTTGTAGGCCCACATTTAAAAAACCATGATATAGTTTGAGTATTATAGGAAAAGTGAAATAACAATGAGATGAATTCTGGATGACTATTCAAGGTTTATAGATTTTAAGCCCATGACGTAATTTGAAATGTGCCAGTGCTAGTAATACTTTGGTGAGGGGTACATGGAGGAGCCAACTAAATTCCTAGAATATAATAAAAACAATTGACTCAACTTCAATCAACTATAATCTCAAAAAGTAAAATTAGTATAATTGGTTGTTCCAGAAGTAATTTGTATTGTTATACTTCTCAACAACTGTACATTTCAATGTTATTCTTGGTGTTATGTTTTTAAATTATAAGTTAAAATGTAATGAAGGAATATAGCAGAGTGTACTTTTTTTTCTTGGTGCTAAGGATTAAACCCAGGACCTTCACACTAAGCTATATCCCTACCCTTTTAAGAAATTGTTTATGATGAGACTGGGTCTCTGTAACTTGCTAAGTTGCTTAGGCTAGGGACACACATGGAATCCTCTTGCCTCAGCTTCTCACAGTGCAGAGATTACAAGCATGTGCCACCATGCCCTGCTGTGATTGCAGCATGCTGGACTTCTGTCATTTACAAGAAAAACATACTGCTTACTGGAAAAATCAGTGTCTCATAATGTGATATTTTTCCTAAGATGCTTTTCTAGGTAGATTTTTCTCTCCATAGCACTCACCATGTTATATTATAATGTATATTTCTTTGTTCATTGTTTTCTCCCCAGTGGTTGTAGGGCACACAAGGCAAAAGCTGTATCTGTTTTGTTTACTCTTTTACTAAAAAATGTTAAGTTTTAGTATATGTTTGCAGTACCTTAATAATGAGGAGTTGGTACATGTACATAACATATCTTAATTCGTTTTACTTTTCCTTCCTCCCTTGCCACTCTCTTCTATCACTTGATCACTCCAGGATATCCTGAATGCCTAGAGCAGTGCATGGCACATAGATAGCTCTTAGTGTACTTAATGACTAGTGACTATTATACTTGGGAAGGGCAACCAATGCCTTTTTCATGTGTATTGTACGGTGATAACATGGGGAAAAGGTATTTAGAGTTGGAAAGATAAACTATTTCTAAAAGTACAGAGTAACACATTCAGATCAACATTTTTGAGGGTACATAGAGGAGCCATGTTAATTCACTGAAATGAAAAATTTAGATTCATAAGATTGTATATGAAGCCGAGAGTTTGTAACTTAGGAGATTGGGTGCATTTATCTATAGAAAATAAAACAAATTTTAGAAGAGAGACAGTAAACTCTAGTGACTTACTGAGTTTGAAGTATTTGTAGGATTTTGGGGGGTATGTACACTCAGTAGGCAAATGGTACCTGAAGTTGGTGCTTAAAGTAAAAAACCACATGGTTTGAGGAGAAGCAGTTATGTTGAAATGTAGTTGGTGACAGGGTTTATGAAGGATAGAAAAAACTGAGTCCTAAGAAATGGTACATAAGGGATAAACCAATGAAGAGAAGGTAACAAAGGAAAAAGTTCATTAAGTAAAGAGAGTATACCATAAATAGAATCATCTTAGAAAGGTCAGGAAACTGATTTTGAAATTTGTTTGCTTAGATGGATGAAGAGAGAATTTCAAATAGAGACAAAAAGGAACTTTTAAATCATTGATTTAGTGTTAGTGCTTGGGTGGAGGGTAGTTAATGTCAGACAGCATAGTTTTCTATTTGTGTAGCAGAATGTTATATTAAAAGGGCTTTAAACTGCCCTTTCAACCTGTTGCCTCAAATGTTGAGTCTTTTTGGAATGTAAGAAAATAAGCAAATCCATTTCCTGGAATGTAGTGTAGACATTGCTAGAAAAGCTCAATAACTCTTTTATTTTATTTTTTTTAAAAATTTGGATCTTTATTCATACATTATATATACACATCATGATCACACACAATATTGAGAATTTGTACCAGTACATGACACAATTTAATTCTCATTTTCCCATCCCCCCACCTACCCTGCAACCCTCACCCCTATATACATAAGCTTTGTTTCCCTTTTTTAATACCATATTTTTCTTCCCCTTGTTACTACCCCTGCACCCCATTTCCCTTAGAATTTTTTTTTTTTTTGAGACAGGGTCTCGCTTTGTAGTTCAGGCTGGCTCTGAGCCCACTATGTAGCCCAGGCAAACCTCGGACTCAGCAATTCTCCAGTCTCTGCCTCCCGAGTGCTGGGATGACAGGCGTGAGTCACCACGCCCGGCACTGTGGTATGCGGTATTGATTGTTGGTGGGCGTGAGTCTCCACACCCAGCATTGTATGTGGTTACCGAGGATCGAACTCAGGACCTTGTGCTTGCGAGGCAGGAGCCAGAACCACTGAGCTAACCCTCCGGCCCCCTTTGAATATTTTCTATTTCACAATATCTACCATATATTCTAGAGCTTATTTACATCTTTAGTTTTTCATACCAGAAAAAAGATATGATCTTTACAGATCTGTGACCTATTTATTTCACTTATGAGTATGTCCTGAAGGTACATCCTTTGGAGTGTACATGACTCAAACTTATCATTCTTTAAGGCAGAGCAATACTCCATTTATAGAAAAACCACATCTTTATCCAGTCCCCAGTGGATGGTCATTTGGGTTGTTTCCAAGATTTAGCTATCACAAACTGAGCAGCTATGAACATGTGTGCACATACATTGCTGTGATATGAATATTTTAATTCTTTCATGTGTGTACCTAGTAAGGGAATAGCAGGGTCAAATGGGATCTCTAATTCAAGTTTTTGAGGAATCTCTACACTGGTCTCCATAGTGGTTGTACAGTCTACATTTCCACCAACAGTGGAGAAGGGTTTCTTTTTCTCTGCAGCCTCACCATCCTTTGTTGTAGCCATTCTTTGTGGAGTGAGATGGAATCTCAGTGTTGTTTGGATGTGCATCTTTCAAATGACTAGTGATGTTGAACATTTCTTATATGTTTCTTAGCTGCTTTTACTTCTTCCTCTGAGAAGTGTCTGTTCATTTTAGCTGCCCATTTTTGAATTGGGTCTTTAAATTGGGGGGGAAGCTGATTTTTTAAAGCTCTTTGTATATTCTAGGTAGTAGCCCTTTGTCAGAGAAACCACAGGTAAAAAGTTTTTCCCAATTTGTTGGTTGTCTTTTTATTCTGCTGGTGGTTTCCTTTGCTGTGCAGAAGCTTTTTAATAGGATGAGAACCCATTTGTTGATTTCTTCTGCTATATAGGTTTTGTTCATAAAGTCTTTCCCTAAGTCAGTGTCTCCAGTAGTTCCACCTAACCTGTTTTACAAATGGTTTAGTGTTTTTGTTTTAATACTTAGGTCTCTAACCCACTTTCATTTTAGTTTAGTACACGGTGGAAGAGATAGATCTAGCTTCAGTCTTTGACAAGTTAAAGCCTAGTTTTTCCAGCACCATTTATTAAAGAGGCTATCTTGCCTCCATTGAGGATATTTGCTCCTTTGTCAAAGATGAGGTGGCATAGTATATCTGAAGTTGATCCTGGATCTTGTAATCTATTCCATTGGTCCTCAGGTCTGGTACTTTGTCAGTACCATACTATTTTTATCACAGTGTCTTTGTAGTATAGTTTCAAGTTAGGAATTGTGATATGCCCAGCCATAACCTTATTGCCTAGAATTGCTTTTGCTAGTCTAGGTCTCTTGTGGTTCCAGATAAATTTTTGGAATATTTTCTCTAAATCTGTGAAATATACTGTGGGAATTTTATTGTTTTTTTTCATTTTTTAAAAAATTTAATTAAATTTATTGGTATATTATTGGTATATGCACATCACAATTACACTCTACATTGAGAATTTGTACCACTATATGACATGACTTAATTCTCATTTTTCCTCTTCCTCTACCCACCCTGCAACCCCCCCACCCTGATATACACAAGCTTTATTTCCTTTTTTTAACCATCATTTATTGTGTTTTTATCAAGAAAGCCATAGAAGTTTATCAATAAGGCCATAGTAGTCATCATTCTTTTGCTAGTACCACATTCTACTACAGTATGGTACTTACTATGTTTTAATTTCTAGAATAGGCAGCATCTCTTAGTCTTAGTGTGAACAAGTGTAGTGTGCCTGTGTGACATGGCCAGGCAGTGTGACTTTATGTCTTTCTGAGAAGTGTCCATTGATCTTCCAGTACGTGATTTGTTGTATTCTTCCCACATCCTTTTCTAAAACAGATAAACCCTGAGATGCTTGTCTCGTAGAACAGTAGGCTGAGGGTACGTTCATAATGCTGCCATATGCCATGTCCAGCTAGAGGGAATGAATCTCTGCAATTTCTATCTTATTTGCTAAAAAAATCCTAAAGACTACTTTATAAAATAGGCAAGTGATATTTTCATGTTTATTTTTAAAAGAAAAAAATTTAGAACTACTTGTTTTAAGTCTGTTTGCATTGTCATAGTCTGAAATATTTCCTTTCACTTCTTAGAGTCTCAGCTCCTTCACTAGGAGATGGTGGATATTTCTCTTTTCCTATTGTCATTACAATTCTGATAAAATTTTTTCTTTTTTGAGGCAGGGTCTTGGCATAGTTCAGGCTGGCTGCAAACTCACTTTGATCCTCTTGTCTCAGCTTCCCAAGTGCTGGGATTATAAGTGATAAAATTATTTTTAGATGCTTCCTTTGTAGTCTAATCGTATTTCCCCAAATTAAACATACACATATATTCCTTATTATATTTTTGTAATTGTAGTGTAGTATTCTTGGGCTCTTGCCTAAGATGAATTCCATAATATAACTCAAATCATGAGGTTTTTGTTTTGTATAGGTGGGACCTCAGCCTTTTTAGATTCTGTATAACAGGCTTCCATTACTTTTTGTTGTGTGCCATAAAACCAAACCAAACCAAACTAAAACAAAGCAAACCAAATCAAAACAAATCATACCTTATGGTGTGTGTTCATCTACCTTATTCAGTGGATCTGATACTGTGCAACTTCTGACTCTTCCCAGAAAATCAAAATAACCAAGAAAGGTAAATATTCTGAATTGATTCAGGACATCAAGTCAATGCTGGTGTCCAGGGTTGAACTCAGGACCTTGCACTTGTCAGGCAGGCACAGAACCACTGGGCTACATTTCTGGCCCAAGGTTTTTTTGTTTTTTGTTTTTTTTTTTAAATTTTAAATAAGCATGCCTTTTCATTTGATAACAGTCAGCAGCAGCACTCACTGTATTTTTTTAAAGTTTTTTAAAATTTTTATCTTTATTGGTACATTGTATATTCATACACATTGTGATCACATTCAGTATTGGGAATCTATTGTATAAAGATAGTCAAGGCAAGAAACCTCCAGAACTGTTGCAGAAAATGGCAAAGAATGAAATAAGTGTGACTGAGGTGAAGGATAGTGTTTTGAGAAAGATTAATGGCAGTGTCTTTTACTGTAATAAATTTTAATTTGAATATTCATTATATTATTTGATCACATCTCAGACATTTAGTACATGGCATCCTGAAACCTTATCAGTTATTTTCATCAAGTGGAGGAAATTGAAATTTAAGAAAGGATTTTTTGTTTGTTATTAATATTATCTCTGGCCTTTCCTTAAAGGGTAGTGAGAGCTTGAGATTTTCATAAAATGAGATTTGAAATTTATTTATTCAATTTTTTTTAATTTGTTTTTTTGAGATAAAGTCTCACTGTGTAGCCAAGCTGGCCTCAAACTTGTAGCAACCCTTCTGCCTCAGCCTGGGACTGCAGGTGTGTATCATCACATGCAGCTTATTTACTCACTTTTTAACCATAAGTTTTATTGATATTTTTTACTTGCATGGATATTGGCTGAAATATGCATAGTTATTGTTAAAATTATGGTAAGAGTTCAAATACTTAACCACAAAGTGTAGAAAAGTTTTTATTTAGGACCTATTTATCTGATTGCAGAGATAGTCTACTACATTTGCTGAGGAAAAAATACAGCTCATATTCTGTTTTTTAAGAAATATTTTCCATGAAAATACTGTTTCCTTCTTATTTAAATATATGAAGGTCTGAAGAGAATTTGAGTCCATGTTATTTTTCCTTACTTTTAAGATCTGGGTCTTAATATATTCATATCAGATTAATTTTTGTATATTAACTGATTTTTCTTTCCAAGAAAGTAGTACATACTAACTCTAAAAAGTTGACAAAGACAGAAAAGGTCATGAAGTATCTAATCTTACTATCATAGATCATCCCATTTAAAGTAATTTTGATGTTCAAGAAAATCACTGTGTATTAATATATAACGACATAAAGTGAAAAGTATTATACATAAATACGTTTGGTGTACAACTACATATTGTTACCACTTTATTCATATAAAAAGTTCTGTGTTATTATTAAGAAAGTATAGTTTGAATCCGAAGAGATGAGAGGAGGAATAAATGAATATAAACTAGCTATGAAATAGTATATCCTTCATGAAGCTAGCTGCTTATCTTAATTTCTAAGGGAAATATAATCACCCTTTATTGTTTTTACATATGGAGGAAAGGAAAAAGGTAATTCAAATTAATGGCTATTCCATAAATTCTCAAAATTGTCTGTGGAACTATTTTTTATTATCTTTGAATATAGATATATTTAATTTGGGAATTCACTTCAAACAAGTTACTGAATTTATGCTTGACTCTTAAGGAGTTGGGGAATTCTTTCATACTGGGAATAGACTAATCATCTGTTTTACTGATAGAAAGTCCCAGCTCAAGCAGAATCGCACCTGCTTACAAGCTTTCTCGAAACGCAGAGGTGAGGTGACGTCTTTGCTCAGTCAGTATCATACAAGAAATAGTGCACATAAAGAACTTGAGCTATCAGTGGTGCAATTGCCAACTGAAAATGAGTGTGGAAGACTGTATTTGGCACTTATCTGCCTAGTAAAATACAGTGAAACCTTCTGAAAGTGAAACACAAGGAGTTGGAAAATAGCCCTTGAATTAACGATTTCCATTATCTGATTTTTATTATAAACCAATCAGGCAGCTGCTGAGTTAGAGAATAACAGTTGCTTTGAATTATGTATATTTTGAATAAAATGCTATCAGCTTAATGAAACTTTACTGTAATTCACATTTTTTTCTTATTAAACCCTGCTGAAGCTCTGTTTTGGGATCTGTCTGTAGTTATATTCCCCTCATGCCCTGGTCTCATCTGTCTTAACCTTTGCCATTCACAGGTCTTTCTCTATCACAATTATGTTGTCTTTTCAATAAGATCATACAGTGAACTCATACAGTATGTAACCTTTTGAAATTGGCCTATGTTGAACTATAGTTTGTTTACTCATTCAAAGATATTTTGTTGTTTCCAGTTTGGGGGAATTTGGGATTGTTTATGTAAATTTTTGTGTGAATGTAAGTTTTCGCTTTTTTCATTTTTTTATTGCAGAGTAATTACATGTACAAAACACATCTTAATTCTTTTTTTTAAAAATTGAATTCTTTATTGGTACAATTTATATACATCTCAAAATCACATATAACATTGGGAAATTTGTACCAGTATATGCCACAAGTTAATTCTCATTTTGGCAATTGCACCTACCCACTCCCCCCTCCTCCCCCCTTTATACATGCTCTTTTATTTTCTTTCTGTATCATATACAGAAACAATAAGCCTGCTGGTAAACAGGCTTGGTAAAACTCTTGGAGACATTGGCTTAGGCAGAGACTTTATGAATAAAACCTCTCTAGCACAAGAACTAGCAGAAAGAATCAACAAATAGGATCTCATCCTACTGAAAAGCTTCTGCACAGCCAAAGAAGTCACTGGCACTACTAGAAGACAACCAACAACATGGGAAAAAATCTTTACTAGCTGTGTATCAGACAAAGGGCTATTATCGACAATATATAAAGAACTCAAACAGATCAGCCTCCCCAAGTTTAAAGACCCAATTCAAAAATGGGCAACTGAAATGAACAGACGCTACTCAGAGGCAGAAATCAAAGCAGCCAAGAAACATATGAAGAAATGCTCAACATCTCTGGTCATTAGAGAGATGCCAATGAAAACAACATTGAGATTCCACCTCACTCCACAAAGAATGGCTGCGATCACAAAGTCAACCAACGATAAATGCTGGCATGGCTGTGGGGAGAAAGGAACCCTTCTCCACTGTTGGTGGGATTGCAGACTTGTGCAACCATTGTGGAGATCCGTGTGGAGATTTCTCAGAAAACTAGGACTACGGGTCCCATTTGAC
>PVIC010003360.1:16400-69634 GCA_004025085.1 Thryonomys swinderianus
CACTGGCAATCAGTGCCACATACCACAAATGCCGGGTGTGGTGGCTCATGCCTGTAATCCCAGCACTTGGGAGGCAGAGGCAGGAGGATTGCTGAGTTCAAGGCTGGCCTGAGCTACATAGTGAGCTCAGGGCCAGCCTGAACTACAAAGTGAGACCCTGTCTCAAAAAAAAAAAAAAAAAAAACACCCTAAGGTGTGTTATAATAAGGAATATGTCTGGTTTCTATTCCTCTTCCTAGTATTGAACCCGAAGGCCTGGGAGTGATGGATTCTGGAGTGACAGAATTGGCTCTGTTGTTCACCTTGAATTCATAGACTGTGGGTCTGTGGGTTCTAGTTAGACAAGAGATGGGCAGTCTCTGTTCTGATTAGAGGGAAAGGACATAACTCTATCGCCTTTATCCCTAGCCTCGGGGAGTGGAGGGTGTGCAGACACTAAAAGGGAGGCAATCCTGCCCCTGGGGTCTGTGTAGGATCCAGAAGGGGTCTAGGGTCCCTGGGACCCCTCCTCCCCCACCTTCACCCTCTTCCCTCTTGAGCTGCTGTGTATCAGTGTTGTGATAAGCTATAATATAGGTGGATTCTGTGTCTTTCTAGCAAGCTATCAAAATTGAGGGGGTCATGGAAGCCCTCAAGTAAGTGTGCAGGCAGTGTGGAACCTGCTGTTAATGCCTGTGAACATAACCTCCCCTGGGTGGCCTTCACATCCTCCCAGGACCACTGCTTGGGGTGGGGGGCAGAAGGAAGCATTGGCCCTCTTTGCCAGAAGGGAGGGCTGGGAAAGCCCTCGTGCCTCCTTGGGCTGTTTATTTAATTTATTACACTTGATGTTGTTAAGAGTGTTTCTAACACCTTCCTTTCCACTTTGGTACAGGCAGGGCTTGAATCCTGGCTGTTTTTAAATTTTTTTAAGTTTTTTAAAAATTGAATTATTTATTGGTACATTATATATACAGCTCACAATCACATGGTACATTTTGTTTTTAAAATTTTTATTTCAGCCGGGCGTGGTGGCTCATGCCTGTAATCCCAGCACTCGGGAGGCAGAGACAGGAGGATTGCTGAGTTCGAGGCTTGCCTGGGCTACATAGTGAGCTCAGAGCCAGCGTGAACTACAAAGCGAGACCCTGTCTCAAAAAAAGATTTTTTTTATTTCACTAAGTTGCCCAGCCTAGGTTTGAACTTGCTTCAGCTCCTGCCCCAACTTCCTGGATTGTAGCTTATAAGGGTGCACCACCATACCCAGTTAATACCTTTTGTTATGAATCCTGGGTGGTGGTGACCAGCCCTCCTAATCCCAGTTCACTAATCAGAACTAATTGGGACAGGCCCTAAAGGGGGATAGAAGTAGGAGAGTAGTTTCCTGTCAATGACATAGAGTGGCAGTGCTGTCCTCACTGCCACCCCCGCCGACTGCTAGGCTGGGGCCAGATGGCATCTCGGGTGCCGCCTACTGCCCTACTGCCTCTGCGCCTGCCTGGCCTCTGGATGGCTGCCTGACCCACCCCCCCTCCCCAGAGATGGTACTCTGGCCCCACTGCCTGTACCAGCCCACCCTGTCCTGCCATGCAGGTGTTGCATAGCTCAGTGTTGGTACCAGGAAACTGACCCAGGCCTCAGGGAGCACAGCGAGTCAGGAGCACATCAGTGCCTAAAAACAAGGCACTGCTGTCTAAAAAGTGGCTTCTGCCTGATACTGTTTTTCCAGGCTGCTTAGAATTATTGCTTGTTCTGTAGGTCTGTCTGCATCAGGGCTTCTGTGTATCCCATCCTCTGCCCACCAGAGTCAGTTGAAGCTAGTGGGATCTGGGCCACCAGATGGGACTGCACAGGTCCTTGCTGAGGAGCCTGGTGCCCATCCCTGGACTTGCTCTGCCCAGTTTCCCCTGGGGCTGCCCTGCTTTCTGGCCTTGACGTGGGACTGGCTTCAGAAACTCAACTGGAGGGCTTCTGTAGGAGTCTCCTTCTCGCTCAGCTGGAGTGCTGCCTGGCAGAGCCTTCCTTACACACCGTGTCTTTGTTTCTGCCGCAGGTAGTCATGGGCACGGAGCTTGTCTCAGTTGTACCAGCACCACTGGGTTAAGAAGCCGAGTGTAAGTAAACCAATCCCTTTGCACCTGTCTGTTGGAGGTGCTGAGCTTGTGGGGTGCTTGCTGTGTTGAGGAACAGCAGGTCCTGCTTGCTTGTTCTTTGGTTCTTTTAAGCCCATGCTTGTTATTTTGAAAAGTGTAATTACTATATCAGTAAATTTTAAGAAAATAAATATTCCTAATGCTAGTACAAGCTATATGTACACCTAGCGTTTTGGTGTGCTTTCCCAACTCTCTTCTGTGTCTCTTTCTAGCACAATTGCATCTGTAGCCCATGCACTGCTGTTGGCTTAGTGAGGCTCCTCTTTCCCATGTTCCCCCAGCTGCCTTTGGCTGTGTCAGGCAGTGCTGGGCTGTGGGGATCCATGGGTGGGCATAGAGCAGACCCTCTCTCAAATGCATTTAGTCCTTCTGGAGCTGCCCCTGTGGGCACCTCGCCTGACTCAGGGCATATCTGCCCTTTGGTACCTACCAGGATGTAAAGCAGTGGCTGACAGGTGTTGACTGTCCAGAGTGAGGCTGCGGTGCTACTGCCAGGTCAGTGGTCCAGTGCAGAAGGCAGCACACTCCTGTCAGGCACTTCCCTGGCTCGCCTTAATTCGTGCACTGTCCCTGCTGGTGGTAGCCTGGTCTCCCTGTGTCCCAAGGGATTCTGCCTCCCTCCTGGCTGCAGCTCTAGTGTCCTGCTTGCTGGGGGAAAAGGGACACCCATGCCCATGCCCATGCCCTTTCCCTCTACTGTGAAGTTTGTGAGTTCTCATGTTCATCAAAAGCTGTGAAACTGTCATCTCAGCTATAAAATACACCATCGAGGCTTCCTGAGACAGATTTAAATCCTTAAAATAAAAATGACGAGTTACATGTGAAAACTTGTATTAAGGTGTTTCTGGTGTTGTGGCAGGGTCCATGCCACACATGCAATGTTGGTTAGCTGGTGACAGCTGCCCAGTTTGTCCTTCTGCCCCTGGCTCCCACGCCAAGCCCTTGGCTGGGACCTGGGCCCAGGTTTTGCTTCAGTCACATCCAAGCCAACCGAAGGTTCAGTGCTGTGGGGACACTGACGCATGTGCACTGAGGCCTTACACCTGCAGTTTGGTTTTACTCTGAAGGGAACTTAGGTCGGGGATGGGTTGGACTCCTGGGCGCCATGCAGGGCCTACTCCTGGGGTTGAGGGAGGCCTGGGTGTGAAGTCTGATGTGAAAGTCTAACCCCTGCTGTGGGTGGGGGGTGACCTACAATCACAGTTCACCTGTGTGAACCCACCCAGAGTGGGCAGGGTGTCAGTCTGTCCAGTATTGGCTTCTGCTGTCCACTGTTCCCCAAACTCTGACCTAACCCCCTTCAAGGACTGGGTTCCAATTGCATTTCTGGAGCTTCCTCTGAATGCTTGAGCGTCCTTCCAGGTGGACTTGCCAACTATATGCTCTGGAATTGTAACTGTGTCGTTACTAAACCTGCCAAACCACTTGAGAAGAGTGATTTGTAAAATTTCACAAGGTCTTTCCAGGTAAACACACACACACACACACACACACACACACACACAGTGTGTGTATGTATGAAACCCAGAGCCTCACTCATACAAAGTACCTACTCTACCAGCCCCCACCAGGGATGAACTCAGGACATTGCACTTATGAGACAGATGTGGTACCACTGAGCTAAATCCCCAGACCCTATACCCCTGACTTTTTTTTTTTTTTTTTTTTTGCTTTTGAGACAGGGTCTCGCTTTGTAGTTCAGGCTGGCCCTGAGCTCACTATGGTGCCCAGGCAAGCTGCTGCGAACTCAGCAATCCTCCTGTCTCTGCCTCCCGAGTGCTGGGATTACAGGCGTGAGCCACCATGTCCAGCATTGTGGTATGCGGTGTTGATTGTTGGTGGGCGTGTCTCCACGCCCAGCCTTATATGTGGTTACCGGGGATTGAACTCAGGACCTTGCACTTGCGAGGCAGGCGCCGGAACCACTGAGCTAACCCTCCGGCCCTACCCCTGACTTTTTAAAACTTTTTGCAGTACTAGGATCGAACTCAGGGGTGCCCTACCACTGAATACCATCCTCAGTTCCTCACTGCCTTTGGCTGTGTCAGGCAGTGCTGGGCCTTATATTGATTGATTGATTGATTGATTGATTGATTGATTGATTGATTTGAGACAGGGTCTCTTTGTAGTTCAGTCTGGCCCTGAGCTCACTAGTTTCGAATTTAGCAATCCTCCTGCTTCTGCCTCCTAAGTACTGAGATTATAGGCGTGAGCCACCACTCCCTGAATTGTGGTATGTGGTATTGATTGCTGGTGGGCATGAGTTACCATGCCCAGCACTGTGGTCTGTCTGTAGTTACTGGGGAATCGAACCAGAGACCTTGCGCTTGCTAGGCAGGCACCAGAACCACTGAGCTAAATCTTCAGAACCACTGAGTTAAATCTTCAGCCCTTTACTTTTTTTAAAATAGCATCTCACTATAGTCCAAGTCACCCTTGAACTCACTATGTAGTAAAGGTTGACTTGCAATTTGGAGCAACCCTCCTGCCTCACACTCCTGAGGGGCTAGGATTACAGGTGTGCACTACCACATCTAGTTTTAGCACTTTTTTTTTTTTTTTGAGACAGGGTCTCGCTTTGTAGTTCAAGCTGGCCCTGAGCTCACTGTGTAGCCCAGGCAAGCCTCAAACTCAGCCATCCTCCTGCCTCTGCCTCCTGAGTGCTGGGATTACAGGTGGGAGCCGCCATGACCAGCAGTGTGGTGTGTGGTACTGATTGCTGGTGGGCGTGAGTCACCATGCTCAGCATCGTATGTGGTTACCGGGGATCAAACTCAGGACCTTGGGCTGGAGGGTTAGCTCAGTGGTTCCAGTGCCTGCCTCGCAAGCGCAAGGTCCTGAGTTTGATCCCTGGTAACCACATATAATGCTGGGTGTGGAGACACACCCACCAAAAATCAACACCGCATCCCACAATGCCGGACGTGGTGGCTCACGCCTGTAATCCCAGCACTCGGGAGGCAGAGACAGGAGGATTGCTGAGTTCGCGGCGGCTTGCCTGGGCACCATAGCTCAGGGCCAGAGCTCAGGGCCAGCCTGAACTACAAAGCAAGACCCTGTCTCAAAAAGCAAAAAAAAAAAAAAAAAACTCAGGACCTTGCGCTTACAAGGCAAGTGCTGGAACCACTGAGCTAAATCTATAGCCCCTTAAAGCATTTTTATTAGGAGTGGATGTTGGATTTGTTGAGCACCTTTGTAGCTTTTTAGGTGGATGTGAAAAAATAAAAGGTTTTTTTACCATTTCACAATCTTAGATATTATAGTGAGAATGGTAATGCTGTTTTGATGACCTCATACACCTCAACCCTTTTTTTTTTTTTTTGGTAGTACTATGGTTTGAATTCAGGGCCTTCACAATGAGCTACATTCTCAGTCCTTTTTTCCCCCCCCCCAATTTTTTTTTTTTTTCTTTTTGGAGACAGGGTCTCGCTTTGTAGTTCAGGCTGGCCCTGAGCTCACTATGGTGCCCAGGCAAGCCGCCGCGAACTCAGCAATCCTCTTGTCTCTACCTCCCGAGTGCTGGGATTACAGGCGTGAGCCACCACGTCCAGCATTGTGGTATGTGGTGTTGATTGTTGGTGGGCATGTCTCCACGCCCAGCATTATATGTGGTTACCGGGGATCGAACTCAGGTCCTTGCGCTTGCGTGGCAGGCGCCCGAACCACTGAGCTAACCCTCCGGCCCTTTTCCCCCAATTTTGAGAAAGGGTCTCACTATGTCAGTAAGTTGCCCAGGCCCTTTTCAAACTTGTAACCTTCCTCCCCCAGATTCCTAGAGTGCTGGTCGGTATCATTACACTTGGCTACATCAACACGTATGGATGAGAAGCAAACACTTTTTTTCTTTTTTTTTTTTTGAGACAGGGTCTCACTTTGTAGTTCAGGCTGGCCCTGAGTTTACTTTGTAGCCCAGGCAAGCCTCAAACTCACAGCAATCCTGCCTCTCTGCCTTCCAAGTGCTGGGATCGCAGGTAAGAGCCACCACGCCCAGCATTGTGATGTTTGGTACGGATTGCTGGTGGGTTTGAGTCACCACGCCCAGTACTGTGGTTTGTGGTTATCAGGGGGATTGAACTCCGGACCTTGCACTTGCTAGGCAGACACCAGAACCACTCCCCAGCCCACAAAAATTTTTTTTTCTTTTATTTTTCTTTTTTATCTTTTCATTTTAGCTGCACCATGTATGGAATCTTTTTTTTTTTTTTTTTCTAAAACAGAGTCTCACTTTCTAGTTCAGTTTGGCCCTATGCTGACTGTAGCCCAGGATAGCCTCAGACTCACAGCAATCCTCCTCCCTCTGCCTCCCCAGTGGTAGGATTACAGGTGTGAACCGCCACACCCACCAGGGATTGTATGTGGTTCTGATTGTTGGTGGGTGTGAGCCACCACACATTAGAAATTTTAAATTAGGGCCAGACATTTAGCTCAATGGTTCCAGCACCTGCCAAGCAAGCACAAGGTCCCTGGTTCCTGGTTTGATCCCCGGAACAATACTGGGTGTGATGAATCCCACCCATCAGCAATCTACCATATACCACACAGTGCAGGCGTGGTGGCTCACGCCTGTAATCCTAGCACTCAGGAGGCAGAGGCTGGAGGACGGCTGAGTTCAAGGCTTGCCATGGCTACATAGTGAGCTCAGGGCCAGCCTGAACTACAAAGGGAGATCCTGTCTCAAAAAAAAAAAAAGAAAGAAAAGAAATCTTAAATTATATGCATAATGTTGCTGTGAGTGGTAGTCATCAGTATCATATCTTAAGTTATTTTAGGCTGCAGTGATCTTCAGTTCTAATGACCCAGAGCCCTGACAGTAGCGCTTTTAATTAGACAAATCACAGATGTGTCCTAGCAGGTTTTGACCTTATTTGTCATGGAGTAAAAGAGGCATAGCACCCACCTCTGATGGGCCAGCAGGCCGTGGCGCAGGGCAGCCAGCCACACCTACTGGGAGGGTGTAGTGTGGAAGGACTGCTGAGGGTGCTGCTGGCCCTGGCAGCCCAGAAGCCTGTGCTCAGCATGTCCAGGCTCGGAGTTGGTGGTCCAGGGGCTGGCATGGGAACTTGGTTCCTGCAGGTCCTCTTTCTCCAGGGTGTCACATCACCCTGGTCCCTGAGAACAGGGGTTCCCACACGTCCAGACCCTCCTGCTCTGCAGTGGCAGCTGCTGCTCTGCTGCACCTCCTGTTTCTGTCTCTCAGCTCCAAGACAGCTTGGGCCCTGTAGGCATCATCCCAAAAGAACAGGGTCGTGTCCTGGTTGGTGTCTTGGTTTAACCTGGGGTCACTGGGCTACTTGTGCCTACCTGGGACAGAGTGAGGGAAGAGTTTTGGGGCTGCCTGGGGAGCTGTGCCCTGGGGAGCCTCCTGTGGGCGTTTGTGGGAGTGGTGTTTGCAAATATTGACAAGCATCATTGGGAGCTTGAGTTAGCAGGAGAGCAAGTCTGACTGTTCCCACCCTTTGTCTCCACATGTGCACCCTGGCCATGCAGCTGAGTGGTGAGGTTCCTTTTGCAAGCACTGCTTACTTTTCCTCATTGTGAAGTGACAGCAGTGTCCAGACGGCCACAGGCATCAGCGTCCTCAAGTAAACAGATTGTGCTGAGGCTTCTTCATGGAGCCAGCTAAACTGCCTGGCAGGAGTGTACTTTTTGTTGAGTTGTTACTTTTGCTAAGTGGAGTTTTTCTCCACTATACAGTTGATGTATGGGGGCGGGGAGTGAAGGAAGGAAGCCAGGCGTGGTAGCAAAAGCCCGTAATCCCAGTGCTCTCGGAGGCTGAGGCAGGAGCATGTAATTACAGCTCAGACAAAGCAGCTGAACAAGACACTGTCTCAAAAAATAAAAAGGGGGGCTGGAGATTTAGCTCAGTGGTTCCAGCGCCTACCTCACAAGCGCAAGGTCCTGAGTTCGATCCCAGTGACCACATACACAGTGCCAGGCATGGTGGCTCATGCCTGTAATCCCAACACTCAGGAGGCAGAGGCAGGAGGATTGCTGAATTCGAGGCTTGCCTGGGCTCCATAGTGAGCTCAGGGCCAACCTGAACTACAAAGCAAGACTCTGTCTCAAAAAAAAAAAAAAATGAAAAGGGATGAGGATGCAGCTCAGTGGAAGATGCTCAGTAACAAATGAGAAAAAGAAAAGCAGGAAGAAGTCAGGTGATGGAGTGGTGGGAAAGAAGCCTGGCAGGCTGCAAGCCCCAGCAGACGAACTGACTGTGTTGGGGACACTTCCAGAACAATTTTGTACTTTTCAGCTAGGCTATTGGTGACAGTAAGCTGTCCGGTGACTTTCAGACAGTTGGTCTGCAGCTGCCAGGCCCTCCTCACTGGATGTGTGCTCCTTTGCTTGGTCTGGTTTTTGTTTTGTTTTAGGTGTGTGTGTGTGTGTGTGTGTGTGTGTGTGTGTGTGTGTGTGTGTGTGTGTGTGTGTTACACTGGGTAATGAACCCAGGGCCTTTGCACTGAGCCACATCCCAGCCCAGGGACTGAACTTGGGACCTTGTGCTTGCAAGCCAGGTGACAGAACCACTGAGCCAAGTCCCCGGCCCCTAGAGCTTTTGTTATTCAAATAATTTCCCTGGGTCACTTGCACTGAGCTTGCATTTAGTTTAGTATCCTCATGTTGACTCAGCTCTGGGATTACAGCAAGTGGCACCATGCCTGTCCACTTGGTCTGTTTTCCTGTTTTTGTTTGCTTGTTGACTTTGTTTCATGCTTTTGTCTTGCCTCTGTGACGGCTGACCCTCATCCCTCTTGCCGAGGCTGGGCTCTCCCTGCCATACGGGGTTGCCAGATTGTATAAGTCAGCTTGATGGAGGCAGGAGTAACACTCGCTCCACTTGCGGCTTTTGTGTCACTCACACCTCCAGGCAAGGCCGAGCTGCACACAGAAGGCAAGAACATGGCCCAGCCCTCAAACAAGGGCCCCAGAGCCCCTCTGAGCTTGAGCAGGCTGTGCCATGTTGTAGATGGCCTGATCTTCAGGGACGGGCTGGGTGGGCAGGGCAATGGCTCCACAGAGGTGGACAGCCCTAGGGGCTAGACAGGACAGGCTGAGAGAGCAGTCACACATTTACACACACAGGGCTACACATATGCATACACATGAGGACACACACACTGAGGAGGATGCCTGCCCTGTCCTGGTGTCTGCTTCCTTGTCCTCTGATGCTGGCCACAGGCCCTGCAGGATATGGCACTCACTGCCACCCAGGCCATCAAGGTGCCACAGAGCTGGTGTGGAGCTTGTGCCTGGCCTCTGTGCCCTTGCTTCTGTCAGACCCCTACATGTCCTGGACTGGGTGAGCTTGTGTCCACTGTCCCCAGTCCCAGATGTGCCCCACTAGGTCCTCCTGACGAGATGCCTGCGTGCCCATTGGATACAGTATCCTGGGTTGGGCACAGGCTTACACAGGGACTGTCCCAGGCACCGGTCCAGTTAGCTGGTCAGGGCTGCATGGAAGCCACAGTGAAGAGGAGCTGCATGGACATACGTGGCAGAGCGTGAGCCCTGGTGTGTCCAGTGGGTACACAGCAGGGCTGTGCATAGACACAGTCTGCAAGGTCCTGGAGGCCCGGGTGGCGGCTGCTGGAGCAGCCTGGGTGGTGGGAGCGGGAACCAGGAGGTCACGGCCCTCCAGGCCTCCCGCCCTCGTGGGGCCCAGGCTTCAAGTTCTGGGCTGTAGCCAGGCTGCTGGGCTGCTCCTCTAGCTCCTGCAGGGTGGGCAGAGGGGCTGGGACTGTCAGTGGTCCTCACAGCATTCGCATTGGGTGGCAAAGTATGGGTGTAGAGGGGACATTGTGGGGTGGGAGCCAAGGTGGGCGGGTGGGCCCACGGGGTGGCCTAGGGTCTGTCTGCTTTGCACCTGGCCCTGGGGCCTTTGATTCAAAGAGTCACCTGCGGATGGAGAGGACCTCAGGACTAGACAGGTAATGTAGTTTGCACCCAGTTTTCCCAAGTCCCCAAGCTCTGCACTGCCCTCCCCTGAGTCCATCTGTTACTGTCTCTCTGGGGACTTGGAGGCCAGCTGGGGGTGACAGGGCAGCCCGACTCATCCATGTGTCCTTTGGGTTCCTATGTCTCAGGCCTCAGGTGGGTTCTGTTTGTGATTGTGATGTGCTCGGTCTGTGGCTCGGTGTCCCTGTGGGTGTGCTGGCTCCTCACAACTGTCCCTTTTCCTTTCTCAAGGACTGTCCCCTCTGGCTTCTGCACCACAGCCCACCCTTTGTACCTGTACCTCAGAACTGAGCCCTGTGGCCACTGGACTCTGAGGCCTGGGCGCCCATGTATGGTGGGCGGTGCACAGTGGACTCCTGCTGCAATGGATGTGGTTGTCAGAGGACCCAGGTACTTTCCTGTGCGTGGCTGGCATTCATCGCCCCCTCTCAGCGATGACTCCGTAGTAGAGAAGTCCCTCAAGTCGCTAAAGGACAAGAACAAAAAGCTGGAGGAGGGTGGACCTGTGTACAGCCCAGCAACCCCCGTGGCGGTGAAGAAGTCGCTGGGGCAGAGGGTGCTGGATGAGCTCAAACACTACTACCATGGCTTCCGACTACTGTGGATTGACACCAAGATTGCTGCACGCATGCTCTGGCGCATCCTGCACGGCCATGTGCTGACACGCCGGGAGCGTAGGCAGGTAAAGGGGTCTCTGAAAAGTGCTGCTAGGGCTCGCTCTTTTGTGTCCATTCATCAAGCCATCAAAGCCCCTGTGCTAGTCACTAGGTCACCTCGATGAGCTATCAAGCGCCTCCCGCGTGCAGGAGGAGAGCTTTGCTTGGCTCAGTTTCTATGGGGCTCAGTCCCAAATTGCCAGCTCTGTGCCATAGGTGGAAGAGGGGTGGAGCAGCAGGGCAAAGAGGGCCTTGGGAGACACCCTTCTGGCCATGCCCTAGCACCCCCTTCTCCACCTTCAGCCCTCAAAAGCGTGGGATGTCCAGCCTCAGGTTTCTGGGGACACTCTCAACAGCCTGCAAGAACGTAGTTGCTCTGCCGGCTGTCACTGGGCCACTCCTGCCTCTGGGCTCCACAGCCCCAGGAGCCCTGCCTTGTGTGGCTGCTGCATCTGGCTGCTTTTGTTTCTTCCATTACTGGGGATGGATGGTGCCCATGGCCTGTGCTCACTGGGCAAGTGCTGTACTCAGCCTCTCCACGGTGTTTGGAGACGGCAGCTCTCAAAGTCCCGGCTGGCCTCAGCTTCCCAGGAGCTGACTCATAGGCCTGTCTGCCTTTCCTGTCCTGTGCCTTCTAGGACTGTTAGGACTCATGTGTCCCTCTGGGGGAGCCTGTCTGTCTTCATTGCGTGGGATCCGTGAGCTGGGGCTGTGGGAACACCTGGGCCCCTGTTGCACCCACTCTTGCTGTCTTCTAGCTCTGAAGGGGACCTCTTAAATCAGTGTGGTTTCACGGTCCTCCTAAGTTGGTGCCTATGGTCCCAGATACTCAGGAGGCTGAGGCAGGAAGATCACTTGAGGACAGCAGTTCATGGCCAGCCTGGGCACCAGGAGGCCCACCTGGTGAGCAAAATAGAGCATAAAAGATAATTCTGAATCTCTCAGGGCTGCAATGGATGTTTATTCTTTTTGTAGCTTAAGTAACCTGTTTGCTGTGTCCCCTGTTTTTTTGAGACAGGGTCTCGCTTTGTAGTTCAGGCTTGCCCTGAGCTCACTATGTAGCCCAGGCAAGCCGCCGTGAACTCAGCAATCCTCCTGTCTCTGCCTCCCTTGCTGGGATTACAGGCGTGAGCCACCACACCCGGCACTGTGGTATGTGGTATTGATTGCTGGTGGGCATGAGTCTCCACGCCCAGCATTCTATGTGGTTACCGGGATCGAACTCAGGACCTTGCGCTTGTGAGGCAGGCGCTGGAACCACTGAGCTAAATCTCTGGCCCGATGTGTCCCCTTTCTTCATCTGCCTGTCCACCTCTCCCTCTGTCTCCAGTGGTACTAGGGGCCGAACCCAGGCTGCAGGGTCTGCACTGAGCTCCCAGCTCACCACACTGTTCTCTTTCAGTGTCTTTTCCCTTCAGAAGTTCTATCTGATTTGTTCAAGTGGTTTATTTAATCTTCCTGGTAGAGTCTTGTACTTTCTCTGAGTTTTTAATTCCTCCTCTGAGTCCTCCAGCCATCCTGAGTGCACGCGCCCTCTGCACGGTGGTGGCCTCACCTCCCTCTGGCCCTCACGCCAGGAGCGGTGCCAGCTCAGGGTCTGAGACCGGTTTGTCTCCAGAGGGGCTCCATCTGTACCCGGGTCCATGTGCCGAGCCAGTCTGTGCTCATTGGACCCTGTGGACACTGAGGAGCCTGTGGGCCAAGAGCGCCCTCCTGGAGAGCCTGGATCCCTGGCTCGCGGCCTCTGTGCCCCTTCTTTCCTCCCCAGAGCCCCTCATTGTTCCTGGTCCAGGGGCTTCTGTTACTGTAGTGTGAGTGTGTGTGTTATTGTTTATTTATCATAATTACTATTTTGTTGCACCACTGCATATTGAAGCCACGGGTTCTCTTATCATAAGCTACTTTCCCAGCCTTTTTTATTTTATAACTTTTTTTTTTTTTTTTGAGACAGGGTCTCACTTTGTAGTTTAGGCTGGCCCTGAGCTCACTATGGTACCCAGGCAAGCCTCGAACTCAGCAATCCTCCTGCCTCTGCCTCCTGAGTGCTAGGATTACAGTTGTGAGCCACCACGCCTGCCTGGCATTGTGATTTGTGGTGCTAATTGCACTGTGGTATATGGTCACCAGGGATCGAACTCAAGACCTTGTGCTTGCAGGAACCACTGAGCTAAGTGCCCAGCCCTTTATTTTATATCTTAAGACAGAGTCTAGCTGGGTGTGGAGGTGCACACCTGTGATCCCAGTACTACTGAGGCTGAGGCAGGAGATCCCCTTCAGTTTGAGGCCAGCCTGAACTCAAGAAACTGTGTTACCATGTTTCTGCCCACACTGGCCTTGAACTTGCGATCTTCCTGCCTCAGCCTCCCAAGTATGCTACCATGACCAGATTTAAGTAAGCTTTTCACTGTGGGGTAATTTTAGTTTTGTAGCAATCTAAGATGTGCTGGATAGATAGAGGACAGGGGGAGAGCTCACCACTGCCAGAGGGGCTGCCTGAGAGCAGAGTCCTCCTCTGTGCTCCTTGCCTTCCCAGGCTGCTCTTGGCTCATCTTGGCTTTCCCACTTGGAGTGAGACTTAAAGGAAGAACTAGTCGGGGCACCCCAAAGCCAGGGGCTGGATGTGAGCGGGCCCTGCTCAATGATGTGAGGGGCCTGGGGACTGGCCTGGCTTCTCCTCCATTTGAGGTCTCGTGTAATTTGGGTGAGCAAACCATGAGTCTGTCCTGGTAGTTGTAGCAATCGACTTTCTCCTGGCTCTGGGAGTCAGCACCAAAGCCTTTGTACTGAGCTGTGTTCCCAGCCTTTTAAAAATGTCTCTGAAACAGTGTCTCATTGCATTGGTCTTAAAATTCACTAAAGGTCAAGTGTCTCTTACTAAGATAATCGGAACAAAAGCAAAGGAAAATCATGTGAGAACTTAGAAAAGCTGTGTGGACGTTGTCTGCATGGGAGGTGTGTGGGGCCTGGTTGTGTAAATGCAGGTCGCCCTGAGCACAGGTGGCAGACTGGCCGCACAGTGGGACCGCGCTAGATGGTGTGGGGCTCTGCTGGAGGAGGCGGCCCTGCTGAGGACAGCACTAACAAGTGACAGCTAAGACCTTGTTGTCCAGCCCCCGGTGGCCTTCCTGTCTCTGGACCTGCCAACTTGAGGCTTACACGAGACAGTCCTCTGTCTCCAGCTCATTCCACTCAGGGTCCACCTGTGCTGTAGCAGGTGCAGGATGGTGAGGTGCTGGGATCGAATTGGGACCTTGTGCTTATCAGCTAAATCACTGCCCCTCTGTATTTTAAGATAGTCTCATTAAGTTGCTTAATTGCCCTATCCAGGCTGTACTAGAACTTGGGTTTCTCCTGCCTCAGCCTCTCAGAGTGCTAGGATCACAGATGTGTGCCATCTCACCTGTATGGTACTGTATATGGTTTTGAGCTTTGAGAAAGCAATGGGTTTTAGGAGATATCTGCTATGTCATCTTGGAACTTAGCTTGTCTGTCCCTTAAGCAATGATAACAATGTCCCCTGATGATGAGGCCCACCTCTCTCCAGTTTCTCCGAATCTGCGCTGATCTCTTCCGCCTGGTGCCCTTCTTGGTCTTCGTGGTGGTGCCCTTCATGGAGTTCCTGTTGCCCGTGGCCGTGAAGCTCTTTCCCAACATGCTGCCGTCCACGTTTGAGACACAGTCCATCAAGGTAAGGGCGGCCCACTCACCAGCACGTCCAGGGGTGGCATCCATGTCAGTAGGGGTCCAGGCTCCTGGCCCAGCCATATGTGGCTCTTGAGGCATGATTGTGAGGCTCCAGGCAAGTCGAGCAGTGGTGTCAAACAGCGGCACAGTGAACCCCAGATACTTCCCCTCCCAGCCCCAGGGGGCCAGGTTTTCCAGCCCTGCTCTAGTCACACACTTATCATCACAATTATTAATTTTGTTATGGGTATTTTGAGACAGTGACTTGCTATTTAGTCCAGGCTACCCTTGAACTTCTCGTGTAGCCCAGGCTAGCCTGGGACTTAGGGCGATCCTCCTGCCTCAGCCTCCTGAGTGCTGGGATCACAGATATTTGCCACCACTCCTTTTTTTTTGGCTTTTTGAGACAGGGTCTCACTTTGTAGTTCAGGCTGGCCCTGAGCTCACTCTGGTGCCCAGGCAAGCCGCCGCGAACTCAGCAATCCTCCTGTCTCTGCCTCTCGAGTGCTGGGATTACAGGCGTGAGCCACCACATCCCGCATTGTGGTATGCAGCGTTGATTGTTGGTGGGCGTATCTCCACATCCAGCATTATATGTGGTTACCGGGGATCGAACTCAGGACCTTGCGCTTACGAGGCAGGCGCCAGAACCACTGAGCTAACCCTCCGGCCCTTTGCCACCACTCTTAGCACATAAGTCCTATATTATTAAAAGCCATGAAAAAGCTGTGTGTGGTACCACAGGTCTGTAATCTCAGCATGTGGACATCTTAGTGAGATCGTGTCTCAAAATAAACAATAAAGTCTGAAAATGTAGCTTAGTGCAAAAAGGCCCTAGGTTTAGTTGCTATTACTGTTTAAAAGAAAGACAGGCAGAAAAAGAAAAGCCCCCATGGGAAGGGGAGGGTTTCAGAAAGTGTTGGTCTTGCACAAGTACAGCTTCGTTCTGCAGCCAACACCTCAGCAGTGGGTACAGGCTCTTGCCTTGCAGGAGGAGAGGCTGAAGAAGGAACTGCGTGTCAAGCTGGAGCTGGCCAAGTTCCTGCAGGACACCATCGAGGAGATGGCCCTGAAGAACAAGGCCGCCAAGGGCAGCGCCACCCAGGACTTCTCTGCCTTCTTCCAGAAGGTGCTGGCCACTTCTGTGCCATGCCCGCCTTGCTGTCTTTACCCTGGGTCACACTTGGGCGGCTCCTGGGCAGCTCACGCCAGCTGCCCATCCCTGTGCTCGGCTTGGGAGGGAGCTGCAGGCTGGCTCAGGGGTACCCATGGCCAGCGGAGCCAGACCAGCAGCACAGACACAGCCCCACCCCTCGATGGTAGGGGGAGCGCAGGGCCGAGAAGAGCATGGAAAAGGGTGCCTGGCCAGGAGCAGGGCTCGAGAGCCCGCTCACTGACCACAGGGTGAGCCAGCCCCGGGCTACTTCCGCAGATCCGTGAGACAGGGGAGAGGCCCAGCAATGAGGAGATCATGCGCTTCTCCAAGCTGTTCGAGGATGAGCTGACTCTGGACAACCTCACACGGCCACAGCTGGTGGCACTGTGCAAACTGCTGGAGCTGCAGTCCATTGGCACCAACAACTTCCTGCGCTTCCAGCTCACCATGCGGCTGCGTTCCATAAAGGCTGACGACAAGGTGAGCTGTGGGCCTTGCAGGCTGCACCTGCCTCCCTGCTTCCTTGCCTCTGCTTTCTTCATTCTTGCCATTTGACTTAAAACCATGCTTGAGGCCATAGAAATAACCCATGCCTGTTGAGCCCTGTGGAGCTCCTCTGTGTGTATTCCCCGTTGATACTCTGTTGCGCCTGGCAGAGCCTGTTAGGAAAGGGCTTTGGTTTGAAATTTGATGCCTGGCATGGTAAGATCAGCACACCCCCCCTCTGTGGCCTTGCCAAGTATAACTGGCTCCTTCCATTCTAGCTGATTGCCGAGGAAGGGGTGGACAGCCTGAACGTCAAGGAGCTGCAGGCAGCATGCCGGGCACGGGGTATGCGGGCCCTTGGCGTCACTGAGGACCGGCTGCGGAGCCAGTTGAAGCAGGTGTGTGGCCCCACCCACGATAGCCAGGCTGGCGCCAACACTTGTAAACAACACTACCAAGTCCAGGGGTGTTGCTCCAGGGTGAGCACTTGCCCGGTACACCAGAGGCTGTGGGTTCCATCCCCAGCACCACCAAAGGAAAAAAGTGAGAGGAGGAAAGAAGGACCAAGCAAGCAGCTAAGATTCATGGAGGCTTTGTCACGCTCCAGGTCGGCAGATAGGTTGGCGAGGACGCCTGGCCATTTCAGGGGTGTCTCATAGCTCACCCGAGAGCACACTCAGGTGCAGTGTGCGTGTTCTCCCTGCTGTGGTTGTCCTGGAAACTCGTCTCTGATCACCTGAGGGGAACTGAGGGTGTGCTCACACTCAGCAGTGTCTGGGGCTCCACTGGGAAGGCCTCGGGACTGAGAACTTGCTTCTGCTCTGCTGCCTGGTGTGGGCCCTCTGAGCAGGTGCCTGGGCACTGGCTTCTGCCTGCCAGGTCTCCCTGCATCTTTCGGGTGTATTCAAGGATGTGTGAATCCCACTCCTTTCTGATACAGCAGCGTTTCTCACATGGAGCCTCTGCCTCCTCATCTTCCTCTGGCAGAGTCCTCAGCAGCCCCTAGCAGCCCCTAGCCTTCCCTGTGTCCCTCCTGCGTCTGCACCATGTGGCCTTCTGAGCCTATCTGCACAGAGCTACCTGAGCAGGTCACAGTTCCATAGAGCTGCACTATGGTGGGAAGTGCATGCTGAGCCATCAGCATTTTCCTCTGTGATCCCCATGGCCCCACATGGTCACCCTGTTCTATCCATGTCTTTTCATCTTTTGCCCTGTGTTCAGCTCATGTACAAACACGGTCAGTGTTTTTGTGTTTGAAATTGTCTTGATAGTGCTAAAGCAGCCTGGCGTGGTCCCCAGCATTTGGTAGTGAGTGTGAAGAGTTGCTGAAGGAAGGGTGTGCTGCCAGCTGTCAGGGCTGTGGCGGCCAGGCACAGGGGCCAGAGGTCTGGTATACCACGGTAGGTAGTGGTCCTGGGACAGCAGCAGGTGGAATTGGGCACCCTGACGGATTCATCCACTAGGCTCCACTTGGCTTGTTGCCACCAGATTCCTCCTTCCTTAGAATCCCAGGCCCAGAGCAGAAGCTGCAGTAAGGTCGGATGTAGGCAGCATGTTGTGAGCCTGTCTTGGGTTGCAGTGGCTGGACCTGCACCTGCACCAGGAAGTGCCCACATCACTGCTTGTGCTGTCTCGGGCCATGTACCTCCCTGACACTCTCTCTCCCGCGGACCAGCTCAAGTCTACACTCCAGACCCTCCCGGAGATTGTGGTATGTGTCATCAGGAGACCCCTTGACTGCCCAGCTTCGGAAGCCAGGGCCTGGCACTTCGTCCTCCCTGCTGTCCAGCTTCCGGTCCCCACCAGCTGCCCACAGAGGCACATTCTCTGGCACACAGCAGCCCTGCCCTGGGCATGGCCCATGCCCACAGGTCTGCAGCCCGCACTTGCAGGACCCAGGATTCCTCCCTGTGTGAAGCGGGCGATGGCACCGGCAAGGCTGCAGCTCACTGCACGCACTCCTCTTCTGTAGGCCAGGGAGGCCCAGGTGAAAGCAGCTGAGGTGGAAGGTGAGCAGGTGGACAACAAGGCGAAGCTGGAGGCCACCCTCCAGGAAGAGGCCGCCATCCAGCAGGAGCATCGTGAGAAGGAGCTGCAGCGGGCCGCGGAGGCGGAGGCAGCGGTGAGCAGCACCATCGCTGTCCCTTGCACTCACCTGTGGGGACTACAGTGTGCTCTTCTTGTCCCCTTTTTTTTTTTTTTTTTTTTTTTTTTGACTCAGGGTCTCACTGTGTAGTTCAGGCTGGCCCGTGAACTCAGCAATCCTCCTGCCTCTGCCTCCCAAGTGCTGGGATGACAGGCGTGAGCCACAGGGTGGCGCTAGAGGCAGGAGATCCTGGGCAGAGGACACCAGCTGGCCATCTCCATGTGACCAGGTGCAGAAGGTTGGCTCTGTACCCCGGCAGGGGCCACTATGGTGCCCACCTTTACCGAAGAGTGTCAGTCCTCCAACTGCCTAGAGAGAGGGATGGCAAGGGCCAAAGGGAAGAAGACAAGAAACCTGCACAGTGTCACAGTCTTCAGGGGTCGTTGCCTCTGAGGTGCAGAGAAAGTCTACTCTTGCTACTGCTGTTGGGTTCATAGGGAATATTACATGTCTCAGAGGATGCCGATAACCCTAAATTTGATGAGGATCTTATAATCAGAGGAATAACAAGATGTTTCAAGGTGGGGACAGTGCTGTGACCCTAGGGACCTGATGCTGACGAGAGTTGTAGGTCAATAAGGAGGTTATGTTGATTAGCTGCAAAAGATCTTAAAACAGTAGGGAGGGGCTGGAGATTTAGCTCAGTGGTTCTACACCTGCCTCGCAAGCACAGGGTCCTGAGTCACCAGATAGCACAACACCACTATCTGCTCCACACAAGGAGAGCAGTCCTTGGGCATGCAAGTGCAGGCTGCAGACCTGCTGTTATAGGTAACAAGGTTTGGTGACCACGCACCGCAGTGTTGGGCGTGATGACTCACACCCACCAGCTCATGCCTGTCATCCCAGCACTCGGGAGGCAGAAGCAGGAGGATTACTGTGAGTTCAAGGCTTGCTGAACTACAGAGCGAGACACTGTCTCAAAAAAAAACAGTAAGCGGGATAAGCTAAACTGATAAGGGATTTTTCCCTCAAGAGGTGAAACCTATGTATTTTAATGTTGCTGCTTTGCTCTTACAGAAGCAGGGTGCCTTTAGCTGATACAATCTTGCCCTTGAACAACAGCCCCACTGGGACCATTGAGACCTCAGCTGTGGCTGGGGCAAAGTGGAGTTGTGTTTTCATTTGCCATAGCAGGTCCACAGGGAAAAGAGTAGCCCTCCGATAGCCCTAATCATAATTTGGAGATAATTTTTTCCCAAAATTATGTGGACTGGCTCCTGACACGCTTCTCAGGGCCTCACCTCCACTCCCCCAAGGGAGACTGCAGGGAGCTGTGGTCCCTGGGTATGGGGCGCGCAGGTCTTTCTTTGCAAGGTTAGAAAGGAAGATCAGAGAGGGCACACTCACCGCTCACTCCACTGCGCAGCTGTGGTGGATGTGGGTCTGCAGGTGCATCCTGTGCCTGAGCATGTGCCATATGGTGCCCAGCAAGGCTGCTGGGTGACTGCGCTGCTTCCTGCCTTGCAGAAGAGTGCTGAGCTAGAAGGCGTGGGCGCTGCTGCTACCACTGGGAAGACTGTGGCCGAGCCACAGCCGGAGGTGCCTGGTGTCATCCTGCCCTCTGAGGTCCTAAAGGACACGGCCCCTGTGCTCGAGGGCATGAAGGTCAGTGACACTGGGTCCCCAGGAGCGGACCACGACAGGAAGTGGTGGCAGGGAGTGGGGTGAGGAGGCCTCAGGGTGGAAGGGAGAGTATGAGCACCAGGGTCGCCCCAAGGCCTGTGTCGTGCCCGCAGGGGATGGTGCGCAGCCCTGTAGGAGTGAGGCAGAGCTCACGGGGCGGAGGGACCCCACAGTGAGGGTCACCCAGTGACTCACGTGAGCAAGATCTGCTTCTGCAGATGGAGGAGGTAGCTGCTGAAGGAGGTTTAGAACTGAGGCCTGAATTGTCACCAAAACATCTTCACACACAAACCTTTGAAGAGCTGAAAAGCTTGGGGTCCCTGCGGACAAGTGCACAGTTCCCCGGGGACAGCACCATGCAGGGCTGGTGTCTGAGCAGCTCCCTGATGCTCCACCGAGGATGAATGTGGGCCACTGAACCCCCCAAGGGAGCCCCAGCCCGAGAGCATCAGGGTGCCTTGTGCATCCAGCCCCTGGGGCGGGGTGGGGGGGGAGGAAGCAGACTTCCCCAGCCAGGGCTGCCTGACGCTGAGTCCTGGGGGTCTGAGAACTCAGACCTTTCGATGCCGGCAGGTTGGGCACACTCTCCCCTGAGAAGGACTGTGGCCACATGCCGCCCGTCCTGGAGGTGGCCGCGGGCTTGGCATCGCACGGTCTGTAGGTACCATGTTTCTCAAGAAGCAGGAAGAGCAGCCCAGTCACCACATTGTCAGACATGAGCAGGCTGTGTTGCCGCCACCTCCACAGCTGGGTCTCCTGCACAGGCCCTGCAGGCATGCGCCTACAGTGCTCCCACTGGAGTCAGGGACGCCCCATGAGAGGAGGTATGGAACCCTTGTCTGCAAGGGTGGCAACAGTGGCATGATTGTGCTTTGGCACACTGTTGAAGAGCTGTCCCATTAGCGCCCTCAGGATAAATTTGAGAAACATACCAGTCAGTTTTCCCTTTGCTGAGCACAATACCAACACCCACAGCTTGAGGAAGAGAGCTGTAACTGGCCTGCTGGGTTTGGTAGATTCAGTGCATCACCTACTGGCTCCAAGGCAAGAACATCACAGTGCAGCAGAGTCCACTGTTCACAGTGGCCGGAAGCAGCAGAGGAGCAGCGAGTCCCAGAGAAGGGACCAGGCAGAGGCCCAAGGCCATGTCTCCACAACTTGCTGGATACACCCAGCAGTATGCTGCGCAGGCCCCACGAAGGTCCCTGTGCTGGTCCAAGTTAGCCCCCTCGCCACCACAGGGTTTCCAGCTATGGACTCACTGTCACAGTGCTGCAAGGTCAGCTGGAAAACTGACGTGCTGCAGTCCTGCCTCTGAGGTTCAGTGCAGCTACTGTATTAGTTCTCCTTGAACTGACCTGTATATGTGTTTGGTTTGAGATGATCCTGGGGATTGAACCAGGGTCTTTCCACTGAGCTGTCATCCAACATTTTTTGTTTTTTGAGACAGGGTCTCAGAGGCGGGCTGGCAGAGTTCAGCGGAGCTCTGGTTCTGGAGTTCAGGGTACATGAGGCACAGCTGGTGCAGCCCTATGTGGGGTGGATCCTGGAAATGGGCAGTAGACGTGACATGCTTTCACTGCCCTGGCCAACTTGTGGGTTCTCTGGCATACGTGCGGGCCCCAGCCCACCTGATGCCACAACTGGACATGGGCATTCGCGGTGTGAGACGTGAAGAGGGGGTGGACTTGGGCCCTGTTCCCTGCGCCCAACCACAGCACCAGCAGAGCTGTGCACTCTCAGGAGAAAAGCTGGTGGTTACCTTTGGCCGCAACTTGTGTACTTGCTTCTGACCCCCCCAGGAAGAAGAGATAACTAAGGAGGAGATTGATGTCCTGAGTGATGCCTGCTCCAAGTTGAAGGAACAGAAGAAGTCCCTGACCAAGGAGAAGGAGGAGCTAGAGCTGCTGAAGGAAGATGTCCAGGACTACAACGAGGTGGGTGTGCCCGGGCCGAGCTGCCTGCTGAGGGTGGACCCAAGTTAGCCTTAAACTCACAGCAATCCTCCTGTCCCTGCCTCTTTGAGTACTGGGATTACAGGTATGAGCCACCATGCCCGGCACTGTGGATGTGGTTACAGGGCTCAAACCAGGGACCTTGTAATTATGAGGCAGACAGTGGAACCACTGAGCTAAATTCCCAATCCTGTTTTTATTTTTTTGAATTTGTGGTCCTGGAGATTGAACTCAGGTCATGTGCATGCTACACAGGCTTCTGCCACTGAGCCCTCCACCTTTTTTCTCTTTTATAAATACTATCCGAGCCGGTCGTGGTGGCTCACGCCTGTAATCCCAGCACTCGGGAGGCAGAGACAGGAGGATTGCTGAGTTCGAAGCTTGCCTAGGCTACATAGTGAGCTCAGAGCCAGCCTGAACTACAAAATGAGACCCTGTCTCAAAATAAATAAATAAATAAATAAATATATACATACATACATACATACATACATACATACATACATACATACATACATACTATCCGCCAGGTGTGGTGGCTCATGCCTGTCATCCCAGCACTCGGGAGGCGGACGCAGGAGGATTGCTGAGTTCAAGGGGCTTTATAGTGAGCTCAGGCCCAGCCTGAACTAAAAAGTGAGACCCTGTCTCAAAAAGAAAGATAAAATGCAATAAATACTACTTTCCAATCTGTTGAACTATTTTCAAAGCTCTGTTGGCCAAGCTGATGAGTTGTAGGTTTGGGAAAGACACATTGTCATCGCTCGGGTGCCCTGTGACAGCCCCAGCCAGTGGCTTTTCCTTGGAGACCGCAGCTTGTTACCAGTGAGGTCACACCCTGTCCCCTGCCACCTGCTCACCCCTCCCTGTGTGCCTCAGAGGGAACCCATGCTTCATGCCGGCTGGGCGAGGGTTGACCACTGAGCCATAACTCCACCCGAGCATCTTGAATTAGTTTATCAAGTTACGTTTAATGTAGGGCCCTCCCCGCTGGAGACAGACACTCTTAACAACTGTAGATGATTTCACCAGGACCTGCAGGAGATCAGGAAGGAGCTCTCCAAGACTGGCGAGGAGAAGCTGGTGGAGGAATCGAAAGCCAGCAAAAGGCTGACCAAGCGGGTGCAGCAGATGATTGGGCAGATCGACGGGCTGATCGCACAGCTGGAGGCAGGCCAGCAGGCTGGCAGGCTGGGCCCAGCTGAGGGCCCCTCCACAGGGTGAGTGGACGGGCAGCGTGTGGGCTCAGCACCCAACTCCCAGAGCACAGCTCAACTTCCAGGCCGCACACCCTCACCAGGCCTGCCTGGGGAACCCATGTTCACTGTCCCCTCCCTTCATGCCTGACCTGGTGCCCATCTCCCTGGCCTGCTGTCCCCTTGCCCTCCGGCCAGGCTCTATCCGGCTTCTGTTTCCTTCAGCGGCCTGGCTCTTGCCTCTTCCTACTCAGTAGTACCCTGGCCCACCCAGGGCCATCTCCCTCCTTGGCAGCCTGCATGTCCCAGCTTTTTGCAGGGGTTTCTGACCTCAAGTGAGAGCCCACTGGGCAGAGTATCAGCACAGGGTGTGGCAGGCAGTGGTACTGAGGGCTGCTCCTGCTCTGGGCTCCATTCTTGGGCAATGTGCACAGGCAGGTGCCCTGTTCCCATGGGGTCCACACTGGACAGTCACCTAGAGGAGGGGCACGGGGATCCTTGACGGGGGTAGGGGTCCCACGGGGGTCCATGCTGAAGGTTGCTGGGTGCATTCATGTGGCACCAGGGTCAGAGTGACTGGCAGAAGTCCACATAGAGACTATGCCCCCAGGGAGAACGTCGTCAGTGTCACAGAGCTCATCAGTGCCATGAAACAAATCAAGAACATTCCAGAAAACAAGCTGGTCAGCTTGGCCTCAGCACTGGATGAAAATAAGGATGGCAAGATCAACATCGATGACCTCGTCAAGGTGGGTTGCAGAGGGCTGAGTGCCAGGAGCCTGACCAGCCTCCAGGCTGGTGTGGTCACCCGAGGTTGCCCATGTGCAGATGCACTGGTGTGGGAGCCAGCTGGGTCCCTCCATAGCCTGCTGTCCTCTCTCTCTCTCTCTCTGCTCCCTGGACCGTCCTGCCTGCCTGGCCCTGGGCTCACAACTGTGGCCCAGGTCCTACACCCACCCGCACACGTCCAGCAGTGTCCTGAGGGTGCCCTCTGGTGTAGGCCACCTGCTGCTGACGGGGCCCTGGCCTGGCAGCCTGAGCAGAGCCCCAGGGAAGCAGAAGTGGCCGTGCCCCAGGCTCACCCTGCCTCTGCTGGGCACAGGGAGGGAGGAGTCTCACCTGAGGCCTGAGAGGGGACAGATGCCCAGGCTCTCACATGCAGCCATGAGCTCAGGTTGACTCCTGGTCTGAGCAGAAAGCACCCTCCCTGAGGCACCTGGGGCCAAGCTGCAGCTCCCTAGCAACCTAACTGCCCCCGTGGTGCCAGTGGGCCTAGCAAATTAGTGGTGTTCTGGACATGACCACAAATACTGGCTCATTTCTTTCAGTCCCACAAAAAGCAGGGCGCCATCAGGCATGTGTCCCTAACACCTGCTGCTCCCTCTCCTTATGTGGCCCCTATCCCTGTGCTCTACCCCGGGGAGGCTATGTGCAGGCTGCACCCTGGCACTGTGGGAGCCATGAAGCCTGGGCAGAGACTTGGTGCCAGCAGCCTTGCTTGCTGTTGGGAGGGAGGAGAAGGTTGGGCTTCTGCACCCTCAAAGGTGCTGGCCCAGGGACAGTGTCCACCTCCCTGGGTGTAGAGGGACCACAGGTGACTGTACAGCCTGGGGCCTGCTAAGCCCCCTTCTCTGTGCAGGTGATCGAGCTGGTAGACAAAGAGGACATACACATCTCCACTAGCCAGGTGGCCGAGATTGTGGCCACGCTGGAGAAGGAGGAGAAGGTGGGAGAGAAGGAAAAGGCCAAGGAGAAGGCTGAGAAGGAGGCGGCAGAGCTGAAGAACTAGCCGCACAGCCGGCCACGCTCCTCACTGCCACGCCATCGTGGTGGGAATGATGGGAAAGTGACTGCTTTGAAGTGATTATTGTGGCGATTGTATTATTTGGTCTGGAATAAATCAGAAACTTCCATGAGCAGGTAATTTTAATTTTCATCATTCCACAAAAACTCAGTCTGGATTCCTAGGAGCCTCCAGGGAACTGTGACTGGACCTGCACCTGGTGCACCCGAGCTCTGGAGGCGGCTCCCCAGGCTCCTGCCATCTGCGGAGGAGGCACGGGTGTGTGAAGCTCAGCCCAGGCAGCGCTGGGAGCTGCGCTGCATGCAGACACAAACAGCCCTGGGCCCTGAGGATCGCTCCCACAGACTGCTTCTGAACTATATGTGTCTCTGTGCACACGACCACGGACCTGTCCTGCCACTGTACCTGTGGCTTCTCCGTGCCTCTCCCTGACAGCACACCCATGTCGCCTGCGGGTCCCTTCATGTGTCCTGGAATTCTCTTGATTTAGTTTGATGTGTATCTAATTCATTAACTAATTTCTGCAGACTCTGCTTGATGCTTGAGCAGCATTTAACAAGCCTGGGCTGAGGTGGCTCATTGTCCCAGGCCTGTCCTCTGCCATGATCACATGGCCCTGTGCAGTTTCTCCCGAGGTGAACCCAAGCTGCGAGGACAAGATGGGCCTGCCCCCACATGGCCTCACCCTGACCTTGAGACCAGCTGTTTCCATGTGTCACAGGCTGATAGCCTCCCCACAGCTCTCAGCAAGGCCACCAACACCCCACTTGCCTGGGACCTCAGAGTCCACAGCTCCCTAGGGAGTGGCCAGGGCTCGGTGGCAGGCAGGTGTTCTCCTGGGCCTCACTGATCACCAGCAGGAGCATCTTGTGGGGACTCAGATACAGGAACAGACGGGGACAGCTGTATGCGCACAGGAAGGGGCACCTCAGGAATTTGAGGCCGCTTTGCCGCTGAGGGCAGAGCTCGGCCACATGGGTGAGGTCATACACCCTTGTGGGGGGGCAGTGGCCAGCACTGTGATGCCATAGCCCTACCCCTAGCTACCTGGCCCTGGCCACCCTAGTGTACTTGCCAAGAACAGGCCTGTGGATACCCAACGTGTCCCCACACAGCCTGCCACCGTGTCCTGCTCTTGTCCTTGGTGGTTTTTGCAGATGACCCCATGAGTCCTGGCGCTGCCCTAGGGTGTCAGCCTCCAGGTGTCCCAGAGCTTGGTGGTGTATTTTAGAGTTTTCCCACAGTGTCTTGATCTGCTGGCCCTGATTATTGCTTCTGCTCCACCTGGGTGCGTGTGGTGTGAGACATGGGTGCCCAGAGGGAGCTGGGCAGGGCTCGATGGGCTGACGCTGAGATGGCTGTTCAGCTGCACGTGTTTCGTACCTGCCCAGTGTCTGCAGTCAGGCCTCGCAAGGCCCCAGGAGCTGCTGCGCCCACCCCTTGCCCCTCCACGCACACCCCTCTCACTCAGGGATTCGGGACACCCTTGTGGACATAATACCATGTATCTCTAAAAGCAGCCTCCTGGGGTGTCCATCACCACAGTCCCAGGGGCTAGCAAGGGAGCAGTTTTCCATTTTCCGGCTTGGCCCTGTGTAAAAATAGTGTTTTTATGAGAACATCAAGTCCAGGTTCCTGTAGTAGGTAAAGGTAATGTTTCTGCACCATCTAGGATTGGAAACTTATCGAAGCCCCTTTGTGACAGTGCTGTGGGCTGCAGGATGGGCCCTCCCTTTCCCATGGCTCTGGCCTCCTACTCTGTCCCAACACCTGCCCTGCAACACACATGTCACATGCTGTGCCAGGCTGGCCCAGGGCTCTGTGCATTGACAAGCCAGCGTGGTTTCTGGACAGTTTGCTGTAAGGAGACAAAGTAATAAAGTGCCATTTGATGACCTCTGTCCCCTGGTGGTTTGTCCACGGTGGCACACTACGCAGACACTGTCCCCACCCTGCGGATCCTTAGTAGTTGAATCAGGTCCTGGAGTCCTGAAAGCCTGGGTACCACCCTCAGACTGTACCTGGCATGGGCCCTTTGCAGTGGGCACCAGTGTGCCATCTCAGGATCCCTGGGTACAGCTCCTGCCCACGGGGCCCAGGATGAGGTTATGTTTACTGCAAGCCTGCTCTATGCACGACAGGCCACCCAACCTGAGAGCAGGTTGGCAGAGGGAGCCAGGCTGAAGGGCGGGGTCTCACAAGGACACACGTCCTCTCCTGAACCTCCTGGCCACCTCAGGTCACGCTGCTCCTCCCTGAGCCCTGAGCGCCAGGCTGCTTAGGCGCCAGGCATCTTGCTTGGGCTGACCATCTTGAGGGCCCAAGCGGGATTGCAGTGGGCACCCAGCTGCACCTGAGGACATTCTTATCTCCAGTACCCTGGCATCTGCAGAGCCCACCTGGGGACGAGAGCAGCCAGCAGAGTGGGAACCATTTGCCACAACAGCAGACACTGTGTCCCAGTGCCCACTGCCAACTGTGATGCAGAAGACAGGGCAGAAACATGGTGGCTCCCTGCCTTCCTGGCAGCTCTCAGGACAACCTGCAAGCGGTGCTGGGACGCTAGAAGATGGTCAGCTGCTGCTAGTGACAGAAGCTGTCCTGTTCCGGGCAGCAGATGGGATCCTCTGCCTTCCTCAGCAGGAAATGGGATCCCACAAGACTCCCAGGAATGCCAACTAAAAAGGGAGTCCCAAGGGAGAGCTCTGGTGCCATCACCTGAGGAAGGCAGGCACCTGCTCTGGGCACCACCCTAGCTGCCCCAGCTCCTCCAGCCCCTTCAGCTAGGTCTCTTGAAGGTGCAAAACACCCTGGGGGCCCAGCAGCCCCAGGAGAGGGACTTGGGGCGCAGCTCAGCTGCAGAGCACTAGGGGGCGCCTGTGCTCCACCTGCCTGGTTGGCCGGCTCCTGTGGGTCACCATGACTGTCCACAAGGCCAGGGCAATCCTGAGCTCCAGTCCCAGATCTCTTGCTTAGGTATTGGGGGTACAATATCCCTTATGTAGTTGCTGGCATAGGGCGTGGCAGCCATGCCCCCAGACCTTAACTTGAAGGATGCTAGGTATAGCATGGCAGCAGCATCTGCCCTCTCCTGGGACAGGAATTCATTAGTTCCAGGTACCCCCAGCCACCCCTGGCCACCTGGTTCCCCTCATGCAGGTGGCCTGCCACATCTTGTGGTCCACTCACCCACCCAGATCGGGAAGGAAACTGGACAGGAAGAGGGGTGTGTTCAGGCTTGGTAGGGATGGACACTTGGTTCAACATACTGCTCACATGGGGATGCCCGGAAACCTCCCCTCCTGGGTTGGGGTGACAGGAAGGCCTCAGACCCAGCCACCAGGGCCTGGACGCAGCGCTGTGCCCAGTGGCTTCACGAGGGACCATAGGCTGAGTGCTCCCAGCCCCTCCCATGGACTCCTTGGGACCCAGACCTCAACCTGCCTGCATGGGATGAGGGGCACAGGGGCCCCCAACCGGGGGTTGTGACAGCCACTCTTCCGTAGCTGCTGGGGCTCCCCACAGCCGATCCCAGGAAGCAGGCCAGACACTGGCAGGGCTGGGAACCAGCCGTCTCTTTATTCTTGGAAAGGACATCTGGGTTAATAAAGTCACATCTGCTGGTGTGCACACGGCCGGGCATGAGGAGAGGTCCGAGTGGCCGCCCTGGCCTTGCTGGCCGGCCAGCACCTAACGGATGGCAGGGTCAGCCACCCTGGCTGGGGCCCAGAGACCGCACGAAAGGGAGCAGAACAGTGTCATGGTTTTCTCCCCAAGCTTTGAAAGGTAGCAGTCCAGGCTGTAAAAGTCTAAAGTATTGCGTAAGAAGTGTTAAGTCTACAGCAAATACGTCTTGTAAAAACTCAATAAATTATATATATAGATATATATAAACTTGTAACATCTAATAACATCTGAACCTGCATGCAGAGCCAGCCCTCCTTGGACACCAGCTCCTGACTGGAATATGCAGCAATTATCAGTCTGTATGAAAACACCAGCTTGCTCTGAAATCCAAAACAATAAATCTGAAGACAGATCCTATCAAATCTAACTCCCCTGCTAAAGGCCAAATGAAAAATGCCGCTAGACCCACCTCCAGCACTGTGGCCCACAAGGCGGCTCTCTCAACGCAACGCAAACCTTCGCAGCTGTTAATAAGTTAAAACTTAAATCTCTGCCATGCGGCTGACTAAACACTACGCATGTGGACAGGCCCAGGATTTGGGAGGAGATAAATAGCTTTACAAATATACAGGTCCAGGTACAATTTTTAAAACAAAACTGCGGTGCCAGAAAAGCCCCCTGATCCTCCACCTGCCCCAAGGGGCCTCTACCCCCCACATATATTCTCCTATGTATGTATATATATATCATGTACACAGCATCTATTTATAGAAATGTACACTTGTTTCTGGAATAACCCTTTTTCTGGTAGATAGAAGGTAAAGGCTCCCTCTTTTAGGTACCCGTAATTTCAGTCTGAGGGGCAGGCGGGGAAGGGGTAGACGCGGAGGTTGGGGAGCTGCTGCTCACCCCCAGGTGCAGGAGGCCACATGGGTGCAGGGCTCTGGGCAGCGGGCTGCCCTGCAGGCTCAGCTCTGGAGGCAGGAGGGGTGCTGCCCACCCTGAGGCACTCCCTAGAGGTGGCAGTGGGGACAAGGGTGGCAACGGCCTCCTTACATTCCACATCCGGCGTCCCCAGAACAAGCCCCTTGGCCTCCCGGCACCAGTCACTCAGGAGGGTGTTGTACAGCAGCATGGTTGCACTGGTACCTTGCCCCGGCCATGAGGCCTCTCACAGACGTGCAGCATCTGCCTGTACCCATCTGCACTGGGCTCAGGCATCGGCGCACCAGTGGCGGCAGGGTAGGCTGGGCTCAAGCTCATGGGACAGGGGCTCGGCCTGCTGGGCCGCAGCCTCTCACGTCTGAGGGCCCCCAGCAGCCTGGGCCGGGGGCAGCAGGTTGCACGTGATCACAGAGTCGTCCCCTGAGGAGCTGCAGCTGGGCGTGTCCTGGCCCCCAGGTGAGTACTGCTCAAAGGGCACAGAGAGGTCCACGTATTCCTGCGGGGAGGGGCGGGACCTGGTCAGCACACCCGGGCACGAACAGCCCTCCTGCCGGGCATGCAGGGTGAGCACTCACGTCGGCAGATGTCACAGTGAGGACACGGTCCAGGTCCTCTACCAGCTGCTTGAAGGTGGGCCTCTGTGAGGGCACGGCATGCCAGCACTCCCTCATGATCATGTACCTGGAATCAGGCAGCTGTGTTGGCCCAATGCCCCACCTGGCCCTGGTGCCCAGGCTGCTGTGGGTGCTGCCACACTCACAAGTCCTGTGTGCAGTTGGCTGGCTTGTCCATGCGGTGACCCTCCTTCAGCAGCTTGAAAAGCTCCTCCACAGGGACACCAGGGTACGGCGACCCCCCTAGTGTGAAGATCTCCCAGAGCAGTACCCCGAAGGACCAGCTGTGGGCACAGGGCTGGGTCAGTGCCCTGCTCACCATGGGCCCTTCCTGCCACAGCCCCACCTCAGGATAGCTCACCCTCCACCCTGACCCCACGTCACATACACGTCGCTCTGGTGGGTGTAGACACGGTCAAACAGAGCCTCTGGTGCCATCCACTTCACGGGCAGCCGGCCCTGGGATGAAAGGGCAGGTGTCAGCTGCCCATTATCCACTGCCTCAGCCACCCTGCATGAGACAGGGGCAGGACTCACATTGGTGGTCTTCTTGTAGTAGTCAAGATTGTGCACATCACGGGCCAGGCCAAAGTCCGCGATCTTCATCACATTATCCTCAGTCACCAGCACGTTGCGGGCAGCCAGGTCCCTATGAATGCACTGGGGGTGGAGGAGGGGGGCACTGAGTAGGACCTGTGGTCACCAGCCCAGGCCTGACTGCACACCTCAGCCCCACTGCTCACCTTCTGCGAGGCCAGGTACTCCATGCCCCGGGCCACCTGGTAGGCACAAGACACCAGGTCTTTGAAGGTGAGCTGCTCCTCAGGCAGCTTGCAGGTGTCGAAGGAATAGTCCAGCCCCGGGGGCCGCCGCGCCCGCAAGTACTCCCTCAGGTTGCCCTTGGCCGCGTACTCCACTAGCACATACAGGGGCCCTGTGGGCACAGGCACCTCAGGGGCTGCCCAGGCAGCCCACCCACCCTGCCATGCATCTCCCAGCACCCACCGCCCTGAGTGCAGGCCCCCAGCAGGTTGATGATGTTCTTGTGTTTGCCAATCATCTTCATCATCTCCATCTCCGACACCAGGTCCGAAAGGTCCTTATCAGTGGCATCGTCTGTGCCCAGAGGGGAAGTGACGTCAGATGGTGCTACCCACAGCCCCACAGGGCCCCTCGCCAGCTCCCTGCTCACCTTTCAACATCTTCACAGCCACAGTGATGGGCCTGGCGGCACGGTCCTTGTCGATGCCGATGGCCTCTGCCATGACCACCTGGCCAAAGCAGCCCTCTCCAAGGGGCTTGCCCAGGGTCAGCCTGGCAGGAAGAAGGGCAGTGAGAGCAGATGCCCGGCCTGGCCCAGCCTGCCTCCCTCCAGACAGGACTCCCCACATCCCCCATAGCCCCTGACCCCATCCCGTCTGAGCCTGCCAGCTGCCCTGGCCCTCACCATCCCTGACACCACTGACCGGGACCGAGACAGCTCCCATTTGGGGTCGGTGGGCAGTTCAAGCTCAGACACATTGGCCAGCGCAGGGCCCTCTCCAGAGGACAGCCGGGCGATGCGGACCAGTGGCGTGTTGGAGTTCATGGAGGAGTTGGACTCCAACGACACCTGCTTGGGTCGGCAGGGACAGGTTGGTGCCATATGGCAGGAACCAAAGCCAGGAAGGGCAGGTGGCACAGCCCTAGGGATGGCAAGGCTGTGGCCATGTGGGGCAATGAGCTGGGCTTGAGGGGCCACTGGGCTTTCCTTGGAGCCGTGTGGGGAGAATTTAAAAAATGATGAACCCGGGCTCCTAGAGACCAGGGAGGAGGGAGCCTCAGCCCGACTAGGGAGAAACTGGCCTGGCTTTGGACAGCGAGGGTCTTTCAGGGGAGGCACACAGGCAGCGGGAAACCTGGTATCTACTTTCTGTTACCTGTCGCTTGAGTGGGAATCGGGAGACTTTGTGTACAGTGGGAGAGCCCAGGCCCTTCTTGGGGGTGCTGCGCAGGCGGTAGAGCGTCACGGCTGCCACCACCAGGATGAAGAGGAAGAAGCCCACCACATAGCTGAGGACGGCTGCGTAAACAGTGCCAGCTGTGTCCGCCTCCACCAGCTCCTCCTCGGCTGCAAAGACACAGGTATTGGGGCTGGGCCCAACCTCCTGAGAACTGCCGGGAGCCCGGGCCACAGGCGCCAGCCAGACAGGTGGGCACCATCCCTGGGCTCAGGAGTAGGGGCTTTCTGGGCCTCTGTGCCCATTCCCTGGTGCTACAGTCAAAACAGGAGTCAGGACGGGCAGACCCAGGAAAGAAAGAGCCCAGCAGAGCTAGCAGCACCCGAACTGCCACCCAGGCACCCGGGAGACGCTAAAGCCGCAGTGCAGGGCCCACTGGGGCCAAAATGGGGGCCAGGTCAAGTCCTCCTGCCAGGAATAAGGCCAGGCACACCCCAGCCCCTGCCCAGCCCATCCCTGGCGGCTATGGTGTGTCCCGAGCTGGCACCCCAGTAGACAGGTGCAGAGCGAGCAGCAACCGAGCCAATACCTGGCAGCACCACCAGCCACGCAGAGTGATGGGAAAACCCGATAGAATTGCCCGCCAGACAGGTGTACTCCCCCGCGTCCTCAAAGCTGACATTGCGCAAGTACAGGACCTCTAGCTCGTCGGTGGTGTTAAAGCCCGCCGTCTACAAAGAAAGAAGAGTGCGATAGGCGAGCGCCAGCACCTCCCCGCAGGCACCACGGCCCAGGCCACGCGGCCTTGATCCAGCCAGGCTGCAAAGAAAACGCCGCCACCACCACCTCGGCCACCGCCACGGTCCTGCCACGGCCACACTGCCCAGGCCTCTGCCTTGAGCATGGGCACTGAGCTCGAAGCCAGTCCCTCCACCGGCGAGTCCTCTGTCCCAGGTGAGCGGCAGGCAGGCAGACGGACAGGCAGCGCAGGGCCACTTGGGGGAAACATGCAGGCTGAGTGCAGAGAGGGGAGGGAGCAGACAGGGACAGGCAGACAGGCAGACATCGGCCAGCAGCAAGGAGACACTGGGCTCAGTGGCTGGAGAGAAATGGTAGGTGACAGCTCAGAGGGCAGGGCAGGGCCCCGGGCGGCTAGAGGGCCTTCTGGGGTGCACACAGTAAGACAGGAAGGGCCAGTGCAGGCCAGGGGCTCAAAGCAGGTGGCCACAGTAGCAGTTGGTGCCATCCATGTCACGGCAGAGCAGCCACAGGGAGGGGGAACTGCAAGGCAGGCATGAGCAGGACAGGCGTGCGGGGGCGTGCAGGCAGGCACACGGCCGGGGCGTCGGAGCTGGAGCTCGGCGTGCCAGGCAGGCGTGGGACAGAGTCGTTACCTGCTCGGGGCCCGTGAACGCGCAGCCAAAAGGCCTTCTCGGCCACGCCTATGAAATTGGTGGCTCGACAGAGGTACTCGCCCCCGTCCCGCTCCGACACATTGGCCAGGCGGAGGCGCGCGTCTGCCTCCACATTCTCACTGATCCAGGACTGCGGGGACAAGAGACCTGGCTCAGGCACGCCCCAGGCAGCTGGGCTGGGCGCAAGGCAGGAGGCGGCAGGACCAAGGTCCCTGGAGGGGCTGGAAGGCTCCCTAGAGGCGGAAGGGTGGAAGCGCCTCACAGTGGTGGGTGGGTGTAGGGTCTCACAGGATGCACCCTCTCAGTGTCCTGCCCCAACCCAAAGTCCAGCCCCTGCCACCAGTGCCCGCCGGCCCCCTGGGGTTTCACAAGCATCTGTGGGGGAGAGGGACAGACGCCAGCTCTGGACTCCACTGTTGTCCAGGGTGTCTGCTCCCCACCCCCAATAAACTGCCTCATCTTAGAACATATGTTTCTCTTTGGGCTTCCAGTGTCGCAACCATCCCAACTCCAGTGGCTCCCACCCCTGTGGCCATGGGAACAAAGCTAAGGACAGAGGCAGCGGGCAGGGTGGCCCAACAGCCCCATACTGCCCCCATTGAGGACATGGCTACCTGGGCCAACACTGGAGCTACGGCCCGGCACTGAGGTCCACAGGACTCTGAGAGGGCCAGGTGCCACCCCCAGCCCTGGACACCATCACTGGCACAAGGAGGCCCACCCCGAGACGCCTCCATGGGCCCAGCTCCAAACGGAGGTCCAAGTTGGGGTGCCAATGGGGAACACAGCAAGAAAACAAGTCCCAGACTCAGTACCAGGGATGGTCAACCAAGCCCTTGGCCAGAAGCACCACACCCAGCTGAGCCCAGTGCCCACCTTGAGCACGGTGACGTAGGGCGTGCCGTCGGGGCCCACCTTGCTGCCATTCACCTCCACATGCTTCAGCCACTGGATGTGTGGCTGCGCGTCGCTATACACCTTGCAGTGGAATTCCACATCGCTGCCCAGCACCGCCGTCTGGTTGGCCGGCAGCCCCGCCTGCAGGATGGGCCGGTGTGGAGAGCGCTCTGTGGGCACAGGGCAGCACAGCTGTCAGCAGGGCCCTAGGCAGCCAGCCCCGCCTAGCCGGCCAGCGCTCACCCAGCACGTCCAGTGTGTAGGTATGCCTGATGCTGCCAAACTTGTTCTCCACCACGCACGTGTAGTTGCCACGGTCTGAGGGCACCACGCTCTCCATGACCAGGCTCCACTGCTGGTGCCGCAGCTGCTGAGCATGGAGGACAGTGAGGGCACTGGCTCTGCCCAGGGCCCAGGGCCCAGGTGCCCTCTGACGCCAGGCACCCACCTTGATACCCCCAATGCGATGCTCTCCACGGAATTCTTTGCCATTTTTCAGCCAGGAGATGGAGGGTGTGGGGTTCCCGGCAGCTGGGCAGCGGAAACGCACAGTGTTGGCGGCTGGCACAGCTAGCAGCTTCTTGTCCATGCGCTCGGGTCGAGTCCAGTATGGGCCCCCTGCTGGTGGAGGGCAATGAGGACCAGCAGGAAGCCAGGGGCAGGGCACTCAGTCCCTCCAGGGCCTTGTGCCACTGCCAGCCGCCACATCCAGGGCGCTGCCCTCTTCTGAAGGTCTGTGCAGCTGCTCCCACTGAGGCTTCAGCACAGGCCTGTCACCAGCAGTCTGGACCTTCGGAAGGTTCTTGGGCACCCCTGCACTGCCCTGGACCCCAGGACTGTTCCCGCCAGTCCTCTCTCACCCGCACTGGGTTCTAGCCCTACTCCACTGATCTCTCAGACTCTCCATGGCAACCCTTCCTGCCCTGCACCCGCAGGACACACCCTTCTAGGCCACAGGGGAGGGGCAGTAAGGACAGACGCTGGGACCAGGGCCTCAGTGGGCGCGGCAGCCTAGCAGGACCCCATGCAGAACCCCGTATCCACCTGGGCATGACGCTCTGCACATACACACACGTCTCCCAGCATCACACTCAGCTCCTCCAAAGCCACAAAGCCCTGGCCACTGTACAGCAAGGGTCCACCTGCCACTACTGCCACCACACCTGGGCACTGTCACCCTCCTGCCAGCAGGGGAATCACTGCCAGAACCCCTTTCACAGTGCCTGCCCGGTGTCCTGCAGCAGCCACATGAGCGCTGTGGCCCTCCTATGCTCACTAGGGACAGCCCCTAGCCTGGCCAACCATCCCTGGAAGCCCCTGTGCCCTGTTCTCCTCATCTGCAGCATGGCTGCCCCCTCCCACAGCCCAACTGCCACCTGGAGCCCAGACCCAGCCTCTAGGCTCAATGCCTCCAGCCCTCCATGGCCTAAGGGACCTGTCCTTTCCTGCCTGTGCCTAGAGGTCTCCCCCAGGCCTGTGTCCCACCTACCAATAAAGAGCAGGATTGGGCAGGCAGGAAGTGGTCCCCAACCCGGCCAGCTCTGGGCCTGGCATCTGATCTCACCTGTGTCTTCTGCCACATCTTCCCCATCTTCATCATCTCCTGAAGAGGGATTATCTGGAAAGAGGCAGGGTGCATGTGGGCCCTGGGCCTGTACCAGGTCACACATGCAGGTGCCCACCGCTTCTCAGCTGCCGGACCTGGCCAGGAGGATCCCCAGTGTCCCTCAGAGCCCCTCTTCAGATACCGCTGCCCGAGATGATGCTAGGGCCCCAAGCCTGACCCAGCTCAGCAGGCGCTCACTCACCTGTCACGCGAACACTGAAGCGGCACAGCACGTGCTGCGTCAGCTGCTGCTGGCAGCTGTAGGACCCACTGTCCTCATGGGAGGCATTCAGCACCTGCAGCTGCTGGGGCCCCACCAGGATCCGGCTGGAGGGCACCAGCCCTTCGCCATCCTTGGCCCAGACTGTGGAGCCCACAGGGCTGCCTCCAGGTGGGTGGCAGCTCAGCTCCACAGTGTCCCCACTGCCAAAGACCAGTGGCTCCTGCTGGCCTGGCTCAGGCCCCAGGGACTCTGTGGATGAGACGGGCAGCATTGAGACAGGCACCCAGAGCAGCCAAGCCAGGATGCAGCCCCCACTGTGCACACCCACGGGTGGGCCCTGGAGGAGAAAGGAAGGTTCCTCAGCCTCGGTGCCAGCTCCAGCACTCCAGCAGGGCTGCATTCGTCAGCTCCACCAACCAGCGTTGGTCCCAAGGACTCAGTTCGCCTCCGAGACCGGAACTCCAGTAGAACCACTCACAGACTGCGGGGGGGGGGGGGGGTGCAGCCCCGCAGCTGGGCCCAGCCTCAGGGTGCAAAGTCCTGGGCCCCGTCCCCAGCACAACACACCCAACAGTGTCATGAAGCCTTCCTTATTCTCTCTGTCACTGTCTAGAAATGTAAAATCCACTCTTAACTCATGGGTGGCACAGAAGCACACCGACATTCTGCACTCGGTAACCTCTGGCTGAGTTAAAACTCCAAGGAAAAAAAAGCAGGAGCGTTGCACAGGGAACTCCTCTAGACCCCCACTTTCTTCTCGGCCGTGAGAACAGCTCAGAGGGAAGCCAGGGAACAGGACACCTGGCAGTAAGGCCAGGCTGCAGACAGGCACAGCAGGTCGCATCCAGGTGAGGGCAGCCAGAAGATGGGTATGTCTGAACCCCTGCTCACTCCACAGAGCCAACTGTCACAGGGCAGGACCCCGCCTGGCCAAGGCATAAGGGGCCCAGGTGGGCCCACAGGGTGGCTGGGATAGACTCTTACCCATCTCTGAGGACCCAGGCTGAGGATGCTACAAGACGCCAGGCAAGAGGAGCAGACCTGAACCAAGAGGTGGTGAGGAATTGGGGCACAAGACTGTTCCCACAAGGTGGGCCCAGGCCTCTCCCCTACCTGGGGCTGCCCAGCCTGAGAGGCCCCAAGGCCTCTCCAGGGACACCACCTACAAAGAGGACCATCACCCAGGACCAGACAACGCTGGGCTCAGGTGCAGCTGGACTTGGGACCCAGGACAGGGATGGGTGGTCCTGCTGGGCAGACCTTCCCCAGACCCAGCAAGGCTGGTTGTGCTGTTATTTGTCATTCTGCTGACGCATGGCCTAGATTCGAGACCCAGCTGCCCACTCTGTCCACACCAGCCCCTGGCTCTGCAGCCAAGCCCAACCCGGCCTGTCCCACATGAGCCAGCCCCACAGCCCAGTGCACACCAGAAGCCAGCCAGCCACAGGAGCCCTGAAAGTATCCATGGGAGCCTGTGTCCCAGAGGGACCCCTAGTTCAAGGCTGGCCCCTGAGTAAGCCCCACAGTAGGACTTCTAGCCTGACCTCCAGCTCTCCAGACCTAGCCACCATGTCCTGTGGTGACCACCCAGAGCTAGGAGCTGCCTGAGGCCCCCCCGAAGTCAAGAATACGCTGGTTGCAGTAGCTTCAAACCCAGGCCCCAGCCCAAAGACAACAGCCAACTGGTTCCGGTTTGGTCTGGGCAAGGACAAGGTCAAGCCATCCGCACAAGTATCTGCTTCAACCCAGTCCAGACAGGAACTTGTGGGGGGCTGAGGGCAGCCCTCAGGCCAGCTACACCCAGCTGCTAGAGTGGACAGGGAAGGGAAAGCCCCTGTTCAGCTGGGGCTGGCCCTGGATCTGGACACTCACCCTCCCAACAGGTGTCAGTTTGCTCTGGGACCCTGGCAGCCTTGGGCAGTGTCTGCTGCCTGTGACTGAGGCCTTGGGGAAAACCTTGCAGGCCCTGGAGCAGGAGTCCACAGCAGGGACACCCAAGGGAGGACAGCGTGGAGAAGGTCGCGGGCACTGGGAAGGCCTGGGAGTTCCCACATGCTCAGCCAGCTGCAAGCACACGCGGGCCCATCATAGACAAAGGGGGCCTACATACTCACATAACACTAATGGTCCTGGCTGTGCCTGTGAGGCCCACAGCGCCTTCTCCCTCTGGTGCCCCACATGGTACCAAGTCCACCCAGGATGCCACACGCCAAGAGCCCACTGATGTGGCCCCATGGGAGCCTGTATCCCAAGGAGCTGTGCTGGGCACAGGAGTTCCCTGACTGCACCTCAGTTTCCTGCACTGTGGCACAGGTAGAAACACCTGCCGCCTGGAGGACCAGAGGCCGCTTCACCTGGTTAGGTGGCTACTGTGTGGGAGGGGACAGGTGTGAGGGACACTTCCCTGGGTCTCTGTCTAGGACCCGTGCAGCCAAAACAGACTGTTGGAGGACCACACCCCTGCTGGGAGACCTTGCAGGCGTTCTGGGTTACCACTGAGAGGCCTTCCAGGGCGCCCTTCAAAAGCAGCACCAAATTCAAACCGATTTCTGAAGCCAACTACCCCAAGACACTTGGGGTTTGGAGCCAGACAAGGGCCAGCGTTAGGGAACAAAGTGTTCTGGTCTCACACACAAAGCTCTCCGTGACTCAGGTGTGGGCTGGCGGTGTTGTCAGGTATATGACTGAAATAGCACAGGAGAAAGCAATGCCCCCACCTCCCATCCCACCCAGAGACTCGTGGAGTTTCATAACAAAGAAAAGAGAAAATAAGGTCTGGAGGGTGGGAGGGCTAATGAGGGCTTACTGGGATTATCTGGCCTAATCCTCCAAACTACCCAGCCATTATCAGTGCTCCTTGACAGGTGAGGAAACTGAGGCTCCAGGCAGCCACTCAATGCCCAGCAGCAGCTTGCAGCCGGCCAGAGGTGGAAGCCCAGGCAACTGCTGGGGGGAGGGCAGCAAAAAACTGAGGCTGTGAGCTAAGGACTCTTCCATTCATTTGTAAAACACCCGGTGGGGCGCCTGCACCTCTGGAGATCTCAAGCCCCAGGATCCCTTCTAGGCTCAACTGGTTAGAAAGGGCCCCTAGGGCTAGTTCCAACCCAGTGAGACCTCAGGCCCTTCCGGGATGGCCTTGGGCTCAGGACGAGGCTTCGAGGCCAGGAGCATCGCCCCGGGTTAATGAACCACCCAGGGACTACAGGGCTCAAAGTCCAGCCCTGCCGAGGAGGGGGTGGGGGTAAGGTCCTGCACCCCCCAATCACTCTTCCGGCCCCCTGCAGGCCTCCCAGGCTCCCCACCAAGAACCTAGTCCTGGGTCGAGACTGGGAGGAGGCTGTCACTTCCACTGAGGCTGGGGCGAGGAGCAAGCCCTCCACCGCCCTTGACCCCTACCAGCTTCTGCTCCGCTCCGTAATTTATGTTCCCGGAGAAAGCGCCAGGCGGGACCTCTGTAAATTTCACAAGGTCTTTGTATTTTTACTGCCCAGCCCATCTCGTTAAGGAACCGGATTAAGTTTATTGACCTATCAACTCTCTACCTGTTTCACCAGCTCCGGCGCAGGGGCAGGGGCCATCGACACTCCGGCGCGCAGGAGCAGGAAGCCAGCGCGCGCCCCGCGTCCCAGCCCCGGCTCGGCGGGCGGCGCGGGGGTTTAGGAGCCCGAAGGGGCCCGGGCGCCCGCCCCGGCGTGGCCCGCTGACACCGGCAGAAGTAATATCTTTATCCGAATGCGCATGCTAATGCGCCCCCCCACTCGGCGCCCTGGAAGCGCTGCCGTCCGACCAGGCGGTAAAAGCGCGCGCTGACCTCCTGACGGCCTCTGTCACGCCGCTGAATGACACGCGCATTCAAGCGCCGGCCCCACTTTCATTCATAAAAAAAATGACATTGTTCCGAAGGCCTCAGAGCGGCCGGGGAGAGGGGCTCGGGCCGGGGCGGGGCTCCGCCATCTGCCCGTTCGCGGTGCGCACCTCCCCGCGCCGCGCCATCAATGCTCGGCCTGTGGCAGCCGCCGGGTACAAAGAAGTGGCTGTTCGGCCCCCGGCCGGGTGGGGCTGCCTCACCGGACCCGGCCTCCCTCCGCGCGCCGGACCACCCCTGGCCCAGCCGGGAGACACGCGCGCTCTCGGCCGCACGTTGGGCTACGGCGCGCCGACCGCGACGCCCCTCGGGGGTGAGCGCGGCGCCCAGTCCGCACCCCACGACCGCCCAGGACCGGCTTGGTGTGTATTCCGAGGGGACCCCAAGCCTGCCTTCTGCAGAGTGGGGTGAGGGCGGCTTGGCGGCTGTCACCTAGCCAGGCTGCCACGGAGGGCAGGGCCGCGCTTCGCCCGCCATTCTCCTACCCAATCTGGAAAAGCCTGACCACTCGTTCGGACTCCAGGTGGCCACGAACGGGCCCCGGAAGCGGAGTACCAACAATGGGAACTCGCCGTCCTCTCAGAACCGAGGGACAACGGCCATCGTGGAAACTGGACCAACACCTGGGAAGCAGGACAGAGACGCTGTCCCTGCGCGCACGTAGTGGGGGCCCCGCGGCTGCAAACACAACGCACGGCGCCGCGTCAGTCGGGGCACAACCTGCGGGACTGGCGCTTCGCCCCGTCCACGCGGCGCCCAACCCGCCGCGCCGCCGCCCCCACCCCGCGCGCCGCGCCCTTCTTACCTGAGGATCTGCGCCTGTCGCGAGGTTCCGCGACGCCGACGCCTGTAGCCACGACGGCCACCGCCACGCACAACGCGAGGACACGGGCCGTGGCGCCCATGACGGGGGCGTTGCTCAGGCGGGCATCGTGCTCTCGCCGCCGGCACGAGGAGGGCGCCGCTCGGGTCTGCGGGAAGGGTGCGCGTCAGCGGCCCGCCGGCCCGGCCGGTCCCTGCCCAGGACTCCGGGTCCGCCTGGCGCCGCCGCGCCCCCTCCCCTCGGCGGACGCAGCGCCCTCCCAGGGCGGCGGCAAACTTTCCAGAGCGGGAAGCCGCGCCCGCCCCGCCGCAGGCCCCGGTCGGTCCGGCTCGCCGCGCCCTCCGCGCCCGCCGCGCCGGCCCTGACCTGGCGGCCGCCGGCCCCGGCTCACTCTCCGTGGCTCCCACGTCGGTCCCTGCCTGCCGATCCCGCGCTGGCCGTCCCTCCGGCAGGCAGCCCCGTGCGATCTACCCGACCCGGACCGCGCGGCGCCACCTACGCGCCGCCTCCGCCGCGCACTGAGTTGGGGCCGCCGGCGCGCGGGGCAGGGGGACGGCCCGCGCCGGACACGCCCCTGTCACGCCCCTTGGGGGCTGGCGCGGAGGGCGGGGCCGGTGGCTCCCGGCGGCTGGGAGGGCGTGGGAGCCGGGCGGGTTTGGGATCCCCGCGCACACCGGACCCCTCCCGGGGGCCCGCGAAGGCCTCCTGGGCCTGGTGCCCACCCCCTGCTAGTGGTCTCGGGATCCCGGATTTAGCCCAGGAGGCAGATTGCAGCAGAGGCTGGCGGCCAAGGCTGATAGGCAGGTGAGTGACTGCACGTGTCATCTGCTGCCCTAGAGGTCCCGACCCTAAGCGTCAGGAGAGAGCTGTATGGTGCTGTGGTGCCCCGCTCGGCCTGGAAAAGGGGAGCAAACCCTCCCTAGGGCTGTGACAAAAGCACGGTGAAGCAGGTGCAGTGCCTGAGCTGCCCTGAGGTTCTAGGACTTCACACAAGGGAGGGGGTGGCACAGGGGGGATCGTCACAGAGGGTCAGGTTTCCTAGGAGGACAAGACAGGCCTCTCCACCAGCCCAGCAAGCACCAGGTGCTGCCCTGGAGACACCCGGGACTGTCTGGGTACCCTCCGTTGGCAGGACTGGTGGCTCCTGTGTCCACCCTCCCAACACAAGGGGACCTTGTCCCACTTCCAGGCAAGCCTGCAAACATCAGGGCCCTGTGAGAGACCATGGCCCAGTGCTTCTGCCCCATTGGCTGTGGCTTCAGGAGCTCCATTCCCTGGTAAGAGAAGGGGCCCATGAATGGCCTCCGTGACCAGTTCCCAGCTCCACATCCCAACTTCAGGATAGCTAGAACATCCAGAGGCATCAGTGTGTCCGGGCTGACCTCAGGGAGCCCTCGTGGCTACCACATACCCACCGGGCAGCTTAACACTGGGACTTCTTGCCAGCTGTGACCATGTGACTGGCAGGGAGCCCTGGCTCACTAGACCCCAAGTGGACTGTCCAGCCCCCTCTAGTGCATTGTCCCGACGGCTGTCACCAAGGTTCTCCCCTGAGATGCCATCCCAGGAGCCAACAGCAGGATGTTCTAACCTAACCTCTTAACTGGCTATAGACCAGCTAGCTCAGGGAGCTCCAAGATTCTCTCCCCAGACATCCCCATGCAGGAAGTGGGCACGCTTCCTCCTGTGGCACAGAGTTCCTGCTATACCTCTAGGACTGGCTCCTTGGCAGGAGTACCCAGCGGGACCTGGGGTTTGTTGGCTGTTGTCCTTGTGTCCCATGCCTTTGCCCTTCTGTCCCCCAAGCCTGGCCCTGAGATTCAAGTGTCTCCCAGGCTCCTTTGCTCTCCAGCTCCTGGGTGGGCTTGATATGGGCAACATTTGGGGAGGAGAGAGCCTAGGGCCCAGCACTGCCCTTCCTCTGCCCCTCTTCCGGCCCCACAGCCCTGTGTTCCCACCTGTGTGCCTTTCCTTGGGCCATCGTCACAGGCTGCCACAACCTGGTGAGCCTAAATGTACCATTCTGACTCTGGACTCTACAGGTTCAAAGCTGCAAGGTATGCGGGGCCTCCTCCTTCCAAAGGCTTGGGACAAGCTTTGCTGCCTCTTCCTGCTTCCGGGGCCTCCAAGTGCTTGGCTTCTACCACCCTGCTGCATCCCTATCTGCATCGTTCTGTGGCTTCAGCTCAGGGTCTCTTCTTCCATCTTGTACGGACCCTGTTGTTGGATTTGGGACCACTCAAATCACCCAGGCTGATCTCACCCAAGCAGCCCACCTAATTTTGCAACCCAGGACCTCTTCTGCAAATAAGGTCACTTTCACAGGACCCTGGAGGCCACTGTTCTGCCTACCACCTGCCTGTGCTGGCTGGTTCACCTGGCATCACCCACATCCTGAAGTGACCTCCTGCTTGTGGATGGCTGGTGCTGTCGATGCTGTCTGGAGGAGTTAGGTCCAAGAGGCCTAGAGCTGCTGCTGATGGAGGAGACAGAGCCCCAGGCCCTGCTCTCACCTGGGAGAGGCATTCTGTCACCCTGTCACTGCCCAAATTGTTCATTTCCAAGCCAGGGACCCAGCCACACACTCCCCAGGCCATCTGGACTCTTGATGCCACCTCCGCCCCAGCCGTCAAGACACACTGTCCTGTCTAACCCCCTGTCTGGTCCTGGCCACTGGCTTGCTCTTCCTAGGGCCCTGCACGTTGGCAAGCTGAACTATCCCAGGGCTCTGCTGTGGTGCAAAGACCTCAACAACAGGATCACCTTGAAACTGCCAGGGTCACCTGTGCAGGTAACCTCTCTGCCCCCATGGGGACCCCCACAGGCCCCCCAAAACCCACACCCACAAGGTCGCTGGGGAGACCAGTGTTGAAAGCAATGACTCAGACGACCAAGAGCACAACTGAGGGGCCCTAGACTGGGCTCTGTTTTAGAAGTGGCACAGAGGGCACCATGGAGCGACCCCAGCTGCCCAGCAGGGCCAGCTCTGCATCCACTGGTCCCTCCGGTCTCCCTGGCTGGGCCTGTGCTGGGCTCAGCATAGGGACACACCTGGCAGGACCTGCATTTACCTGCAACCCGTCCTGTCCTTGGGAGTCTGGCAGCCAGCTGCCACAGGCCAGAACCAGCCTGGGACTCAGCCCTCAAAGGGAAAGCAGAGGAAACTGAGGCCCTCCTCATGGGACCCCAGGGTTTTCTCTGTCCTCCCCTGGGAGCTCCCCATCCCCCTTGTTGCCTGGGAACCCCTACTGCCTGAGAGCAGATGAGTCTAGTGTCCAGGCCTGCTGGGCAGATCAGCAGATTGAGAAAAGAAAAGAAGACAGAGCAGAAGGGCTCGGGAGGTCCTCTCAGTCAATACTGAGCAGGCCACCCATTTATCGAGCAGGTTACATTTATGCTGTTCCAAAAGGGCAACATGGCATCGAAAATGGTTATATATTATCTTATAGGTGAGGAAAAACAGGAACAAAGCATCTGGGAAATCAGTGCACAAACAGGAGTAGAATGTCAACTATAAACATACTGTGTAGAATCAGTTCTTTAAATGTCAAACTACAATTCTCTTAAATCTTTTCCCTATCTCTAACTTTCCTATACTATCCTTTATCAATGCTTAACTTTCAGAAGAATAAGTACATCCATCACACAGCTAATTAACTCTACAGAATTCTGCCCTAACCTACATAGAAACAGGAAGGAAAACAACATGTTGCCAACACGAGAAGCAATGGTCAGGGGCCAAGTCACAGGTTGTTTATTTTACCTTCCTGGTCAGGCATCCCAATGCAACAACTCCAAAGGTTGCAGGTCTATCTTGGGAGCTGGGCGGCACTGTTTGCATTAGTGCAGATCTCTTAACTGCTAGTTGATGCAGCTCCCAGTGCAGATCTCCAGGCCGGACAGGGATGCTTAGACTAGGCCGCTTCCCACAGTCTAGTGATCAGGGGGTGGGAGAAGCAGGGGCTCTTGGCCTGCCACACTAATGGAGCTGGTCCCCAAAGAGCAGAGAGCAGCGTGTGGCTATGGCTGTGAAAGGTTGTGTAATTTCTGCCTCTTCATTCTCAGAGAATTTGAGGATGATTAAAATAAGAAGCATATTTGATTTGCTCATTGTAACAGAAATGGAACTTTAAAGAACATGGACAAGAAGAGAAAATATTCCAGTATCCCTCACTAACATGAGCTTCTAAACAAGACCCTTAATTTTAGCTTTGAGCTTCCTGGAAGGCTGAGTAAAAAGGGCAGTATCATGAATCATGCAATCATGCACTGTTGGGAGCCATGACAACTCCAGTCCAAACTTTTTGGCCTTTTTGCCTCTTGGTTCACATAGACCACTAGACCTCAAGCCCTGACTTTGGCTTGGAAAATATGGCTTCTCCAAGATGAGGAGAAAGAGGAAATCAGAGCTGCCTGCAGACCTAGGAGAGAAGCACAGGGTGAGGGTGGAAGCTCAGGCTCCCCAGGCCTGGCCTGGGGTCTCCTAACCACTCACGGAGGGCCTGGCCCAGGAACTCGCAGTGGAGGGGATCAGGAGGCTGGGTGGGGGGTGGGCGTCCAAGCTGAGCCTGGGGGTTAGGGCTTCAGCCTCGAAGGGCTGGCGGGCCAGGCCAGTAGCTGCTGAGCAGCTCAGAAATCTATTTTCCTAAGCGCTTGGCATCTGCCTGAAACCTCAAGTGTATTTTCCCTGAGTTTTATTTTTTCTTTGACCCCAAACTCTGGTAAATTTAAGGGAAATTTAATTATGGTGTTTTGGGTCCATTTACACTTAAACCCTCTCAGCGTTTTTTCCAGGACCCTTTTGGAGTTCAGCACGCCTTAGGAGCCTTCTAAATGAACGTTTTTATTATTATTATTTTTTGAAAAGGCCCTGCTCTCCTCCACTCCCCCAGCGCCAGCCTCCCTGCCAAGAATAAACAAGCCCCAACTCCGCAGGCTCCAGCAGAATTAGGAATCCAGGCCTGGGGCTGCTGGGCCAGCCCTCAGCACACCCTCCTCCAGCTGTGGGCTGTGCCCCCAGAATGCCCCTTCCTCCTGCTCCTGCCGCCCTTGCCGGGGTCCCCTCTGCCAGCCTCAGCTAGGGCTTTTCTCAGAGACTGTCTTTGCCACCACAGCCACTGTTGTATCTGTCCCCAGTTACCCATGTAGCATCCTTTGTCAAGTGTCCAGCCAGGGGCTGAAGGTTCAGAGTGGCCCGATGGCCCTGTGGGCAGGGAGCGCCCAGCCTCTACCCTCTGGAGGCTGTGGATGGTGGCCTACCAAGGCCGGACCATTGGGGCCCCAGTGCAGTGGCCTGGGGTGACAGGCTAAGGGACCTTGCACCATGCTGTGGTCAGCCTGGCTCGACAGCTGGACAAACTGAGGCACAGGAGGCTTCACCAGAGCTCAGGAGGGTGGGGTGTTCTCTGCTATACACAGGGAGCCTCGGGGTAAGTAAGACGCCCCCCAGGCCTAGGCCAGGTGCCCAGGAGTTCAAGGGAGGGCAGACAGCGCACCCAGGCCCAGGGCAGGATGCTGGCACACAGGCCACTTGGAGCTAATGGGAGGAGGCAGCTGGTGTTTGCTGTGAACTCTCCAGGCCAGGAGGTTGCCACCTGGCGTGTCCATGTCAGGAACCTCGTTCTCTCAGGGCACCCCAGCCAGGCTGGCAGCACTCCTACCCTCTCTGAGCCCCCTGTGGCCATTAAGTCCCAGGCTTGTCCTGCCAGCACTCCCGCTGTCTGCAGGGGGGAGCCGCAGGGGGCCAGGCCTTCAGGGAGCAGGGAGGAGCAGATGAGGCGTGGCACTGGCCTCTGTCCACCCCGGCCCCACCCTCATAAGGGTGCTGAGGAAGGACCTGCCTAAGTCATTGGGCTTCCCCGGGTGTTCTAGGATGGGGAGACTGAGGCAGAGGCTGTCCCAGCATCCTCTTCTGTGTATGTTCCTAGGGCAGGAGAGAGGGCTCCCCAGGGTGTGCCCAGTCCGGAGATGTGAACTGGGGATGCCTTAGGTGGTGTGGCACAGCTGAGGCCCCACAGTCTGACCCTGCCTGGCCCTGATCCAACCCTCCCCAGGCCGACTGACCCACTCCCTGCTGGCTGCATGGCCTAATAGAGACATCTCTGCTCCTGTTCTTCCCCTGCCACGCCCGCCGCCTTCCTGGCCTGGCCCAGGCTCTGACAGCTTTATTGTCCACCACCAGCAGTAGGGGCTGCAGGGGCAGGGCTGGGGCAGCCCCAGGGTGTGGCTGGGCACTGGAGAGAGGGTTCTGCGCCCTGCGTGCCTCCCCACACTGAGCTGTCCACATCAGCACGAGTGCCCAAGGCAGGGGAGTGGTGGTGCTGGGAGTGCTGGATATGAGATCAGAGTGAAGACCAGGAGGGCAGGGCAGGGAGCCTGGCCAGAGCCCACATTCCCAGGCCTGGTTATCTCAGGCTGAGGGTCTGTGTTGCCTCAGTGCGCATCAAAGGGGCTTATCGGGACCTGGCTTCCCACGGCCACCACTCACCCTCCTCAGCCCCCATCTCCCAGCAGGCTTTGCTCGAGGCCTTCCTCCCCGCTGCCTCTCCCACCAACCTCTCCACAGCCTCCCAGTCCCCGTGGCTCATCCCCAAATCTACCTGCCACCGAGGAAGCAGACTCCAGCAAACCATGCCTGGCATCCAAGGCTGGGGGCAAGGGAGGGGCTGCCCAGGTCCATGTGGAGGCCCCAATGCTCAATCTCTGGATAGTGTCAAGCCAGCTGGGCAGAGAAGCAGGCTGTCGCTGGCTTTGGGCCGGGATACACGTGGCACCCGGGGAGCCCAGGTCTCAGGAGGGGTGTCTGCTCACTCAGGAGGGGTGTCTGTCTAGCCCTAGTCACCCAGAGCCGGTGGGGGCCAAGGCTCTGCCACTGTGCACAAGAAGCTCCCTGACTCCCACTCCCAACACTGCCTGCCCTCTGGGGCACTGAGAGCTGGGCTGGGCATGGAAACTGGGTCAGAGCAAGGCTGGGCAGGCTCCTGTGCCAGCACTCCTGCCTCATGCGCACCCTGCAGAGCACATGGCCATGACTGGGCAGGGCCTGAGCCCTGGGCCCCACCTGTGTGCCTCCTGGGTGATGGTCTTCAGGACTGATGGCTTCCTCTAGCCCTTGTGTGGTGTCCAGTCCAGCCCAGTCCCCAGGCTGGGCCACAGAAGCAGGTCACCCAAGGATCCGGCCCAGCCTGGTTGGCTTGTGAAAGGGCTTCCTGTCCCAGACCCTCAGACCCTTGGGGCATAGGAAAATGATTGATCTTGGGGAAATGGTACAGAATCTAAGTTTCAGGGAGGGCAGTAGCTTGCTGCAGGACACAGTGTGTCCTGTGCACCAGCCAGGACCATGCCTCTTAGCACCTCCCAATCAGCACCTTTCAGCCAGCTCACCCAGGGACACCGCTGTTCCAACCAGGCTCACATTCCCTTCAAGGTGGTCTCGGAGAAGCTGCTGGGGTTTCCTTACCCATTTCCAGGGTCAGCATCAGGATTCTGGTTTATGGAAATGAAATGCAGATAGGGAGGCCTGTGGCCACCCTTCCTGATGTCCTTTTGTGGGAGGCCATCCATGCACCCCATGTTCTTTGCCCCCCCACACATGGGCCATACTGGCCTACCAAGGCCCAGGATTGCTGAGTGGGCTTGGCAGCCCGGCCAGGCACTTTGCAGCCCTGCTCCAGCTCCTAGGAGTTTCCCTGTCCCACCTTGCATGAAAGGAAACAGAGTGACACTCTGGTCCTCCCCAGTCACCTGTGTTCATGTGCACACACAGACGCATACGCTCAAGGAGTCATGCCTGCACATACACACCTGTGCCTGCACACACATGCATGCAGCCACCATGTTCTCCTTGTAAAGGGCTTAAACAATCCTGCTGTTTCTACTCCTGAGCTCACAGAACTGGTCGTGCCAGAAACTGGGTGCCGGGCAGGTGGGGACTCGATGGGTGGCTGCACCCAGGCTTTCTGCCTTGTACCGCCCACCACCCCAAGAGGAAGATGACCCCAGCACCTCTGCAGAGCTCAGCAGGAGCACAGGAACTACCCCTTACAGCTATTTTGTGGAAGGTGTAGGTCTTTCCTGGCTGTGGAAACCTCACCCAGGGCTCCTCCCCCTACCTTGGACTTCTGTGTGTCTTAAGCTGACTCCACCCTGGGGCTCCCTGTCCTCTGTTCTCCCCATGGGACTCCTCTGTGCCTCCCCTGAGTTCCTCATACCCGTGGCCTCTGTCACTAGCAGTCCCAGCCCAGAGGCGCTGGGCTTGGAGTCATAGTTCTGCCGTCACTCACGGAAGTCTTGTGCTGTCTGCTCTAAAACACAAACATAAAGGTCTGGCTTTGAGGGAGGACCCCGTCAGTTTAAGGGGCTTGGCTTTCCAGAGCCCTCCTGGCCAGGAGTAGGCACCTGGGCTCAGGCCAAAGGGCTGCCCTGGTGTCCTTGGGACTAGCAGGGAGAGATGGTCATGGTGCTCCAGCCCCTTTCCCTCCCACCCTAGAGATCAGCCTGTCCCGCCAGAGCCCACTGGCCTGGGGTTCCCTGAGGTTCCTAGGATAAGGTGGCAGCTCCTCATCAGTGCCCCATGGCCTTGGGGTGGGGCCTGTGAGGTCTCGGGGTGCAGCCTGTGACACAGAGGTGCCAGGCACTGTCCCAGCCTGCACTCCCAGCAGATGTCACAGTTAAAGGTGGCTGAGCCCCTGCTCCAGCTCCTCCCCACACAGTGCTCCGGACATGTCTGGGAACTCACAGCTAACTCTGGCACCAAAGCCAGCTGGGAAGACAGTCGTGCCCACCCCAGGTCTCCAACACTGAAGCCAAGGGCTCTGTCACCAGCTGCAGACCACAGGGCCCTCTAGGCCAAGGAAGGAAGTTGAGGCCCTGACCCAGCCAGTCACCACCTCTGGAGGTGCCCTGAGGTCTCTTGACTAGGCTCCAGCTGAGTGAGGGCGTGGCCCGTGAGAGGCAGGCCTGACCCAGAGGAGGGAACGCTAGCGCTCAAGCCCGGTGAGTGTGTGAGCTCACCCTGCCTGGTGTCACATGTGGCCCCAGTGGAGCGGGCCGGGTGAGGGAGCCACGGGTGCGGAGTGTGTTTCATGTGAGGGGCCAGATCCCCTACGACGAGCAGCAGGCCTCGGCCCAGAGCCCCACATCCGGGCTGTGTGCAACTACCAGCTGCTGCCAGCTGGAGTCCAGGCCGGCCAGCACGGACAGCACTGTCCTGCCCAGTGGGCGGGATTAGCAACACTCCAGGAGCACAAGGGCCCATTGACTGTGGCCTGCGCATGGCCATCCTCATTCAGGACTCCTGTCCAGCCCCCACCACGCCCCTAACCAGGACCCTGCCCCCCAGGCCTTTCTGGGCTTGGGCAGGGCCAGCACTGAGACCTTTCTGGGCATTGCCACACGCATCAGGGACACATCCTCACCCAGCACCTGCCACTGCACCTCTGCCAGCATCTGGAGCACTGTGAGGGATGCCATGCATCCTGGCAAGCCACTTGGTACTGAGGAAGTCCCTCGGCCATGGGTGACAGAAGCCACCTTTAACAGCCTGTTGATGCAGGAGAGATAAGGCCTAGCTCCCCACCTGAAAACACGAGTTCGTGTTCTCTAAAAAATCAAAGAATGTATTTTAGGAACGATGGAGGTTTGGTAAGAAAATTTTATTGAGAGAGAAAACTTCTGCCTTAAGAGAGACAGACCTAGAATTGCTTTTCCCAGAGAAGCTTTTTGGACCAAAATCGCGAGGTGGGGTGGGGTGGGTTCGAAATTAGGGGCCACCAATGAGATTCAAAAAAGGTACATGGCTATAACAATCAAACAGGAATTTTTGACTCTGACTCTTTTCCGGAGAGGTGGATTAAAGTCTCAGCCCTTCACCCCAGGAGGTTAGTGCCTTCTTTAGGATATCTGATGGCTCCCTATTTGGAATATCAATGACAGCTATTTATCCTACCTGGGTGGGATAGCTTTTTCTTGGGCAACACTAACCTCCTAGTTGGCTTTTTGCTCCCTTCCAAGGGCCAATCCTATCTATCTGCCTACATATGTCTAGGTGGCTTTTCTACCTATAATATTGTGACCTGTGTATGTGTGTCACTGTGCAGGGGAGCCCAGCAGGACCTGTGATCTCCATGGCCGGTGTGGAACAAGCTCAGCACTATCCTGTGCCCAGGCTGTGGCCGCTAGTGTGGGAAGCAGGTAGCTGTGGATGGGTGGGGCATGGACCCTCTTCCTGTCCAGGCCTGGGGCTGTGGCATCTTCTGTGGAGGTTTGAACTGTAAGTTGCTTAGAAAATACAGCTTTTACACATCAGGCTTATTTAAGCCAAAAAAATACAACATCCCAGACCCTGGGGAGGGAGAACTACTCCCCTTGGGCCCTTAACCTGTCTTGACTCTGGCAGCCACAGCAAGAAGAGAAAGATACTCAGGCCCACAAAGCAGTGCAGCGGGGTTCAGCTGGCAGAGGGTGAGGTGGGCCCATCTCCACTTTTGGTCTTCTGTGTCCACTTTTCCCCTCTCAAGGCTGAGATTTCAGCCTTCCCTGGAGGTATGCTCTGGACCAGGGGTTGTGAGATGTCCTCTACGACAAACCCACAGTGCCATTCTAGTTGGCCCCGGTAGGCAAGACACATGGCCAAGGGACATAGCCCAGATGGACCCTGGGCAGGACCCTTTGGGGAGGAGGCAGTCCAGGCCAGGGTCTTGGCATGAGACACGGCCAGGAGCAGTTTGGCCCCAACCCTAGCACTGGACTGCAGGGTCTTTCCAACCCCCTGGATGCTAGGTCCCCCGTCTTCCCTGGCCTTGCAAGACCACCTCACTCTAGCTCATGCCTCAGTCCGGCTACTGCTGTCCCCACCAGCCTGTACTGCAGGATAGGGGGTAAGGCCCCAGAGAAGCCTGCAGTGGCCTTACCCCCCCCCAACCTGCAATAAGGCCTGAAGGCATCCAGGGGGATGATTTAGGTTGGCCACCAGGTAGCCAGTGCCAGAGGAGCCAGGGGCAGCTCAACCAGCCTCAAGGGCTACACCTCCCCCCATGCAGTTGAGCACTCAAGAGTCCCGGCCATGGCTGGGATGGGGCTCCTGCAGCCACCCCAGGGTTTCAAACGCCCGTGTGCTTCACTCCCTTCATCTGTCCCCTCATTCCTTCCTTCCCTGGCTTCTCTCTCCTGCCCTGCCCACAAGGCACACAGGCCAGGCCCTGCCTCATGGCTGGGGGGACCTAGCCTGGTCTACCGTGAATCACACGGGGCCAGGTGGCAGCAGGCTGGGCTTCCTAAGGACAGCCTGATCGGCCACTCTGCAGAGTCCTGCGGGGCCGCACGGCCATGGTCTGAGGGGACACTGCCAGCAGCCCCTGGGTATCCCATGAATCCCAGACCTCTTGGCTCCATCCGAACTGCCATCTGGGACCTTGATACACACTGCAGAGGTGACTGCTCCCACAGGTGGGCTGGGACTACAGCTTGCGGGTGCCCCTTGCGCTCCAGAGATCCAGTGTGAGCTCATCATCCCAGCAGGAGGAGGAGGGAGGTGTCCCCCAGCCCCCACCTGCCCTTGTGGGCACAGTGCCAGCCTCCCTGATGGGAGCCTCAGCCAGCAGGGCCTTTGTACCTTTTGGCACCCACCTGCCGCCAGGAGGCATTGAGGCTCAGGTTCCCCAGCCTCCCCCACCCCCCACTGCTGTTGGCACCTGGTTTTAGGCAGGCCAGTGTACAGGTTGGGATAGCCTTCATCTTCATGCCCCACAGCACTGCCCTGAGGATACCATGTCTGTCTGGGACCTAGCAAACATGGGAAATGGGCGCTGGCTGTGCCACACTAAAAGCCAGGTTGGTCAGGCCAGTAGGACTCTGGGAGACTGAGGCAGGAGAATCACAAGTGCAAGCCCAGCTTGGGTAACTCAGTAACCTACCTAGACTGTCCAAATAAAGAATAAGGCCCGGGGACATAGTTCAGCCACACACCGACTGCGTGGCAAGTGTGAGGTCTTGAGTTCAATCACTGGTGGTGGTGGGGATAAAAAATGGTTGGGGTTGTAGCTTGGTGTGAAGGTCCTGAGTTCAGTCCTCACTATTGGGGAAGTAAAAATGAAGATAAATGGGCTGGAGATTTAGCTCAGTGGTTCCAGCACCTGCCTAGCATGCCTGTAATGCCTGGATCATGCTGTCTCAAGGAAGACCCGCACACGCATGTAATGAACAAGGGCACTTTTTCTTTTGAGACAGGGTCTCAACTTTGTAGTCCAGGCAAGCCTCGAACTCAGCAATCCTCTTGTCTCTGCTTCCCAAGTACTGGGACCACAGGCATGAGCCATCACGCCCAGCACTGTGGCATGTGGCACTGATTGCTGGTGGGCGTGAGTCTCCACGCCTAGCATTGTATGTGGTTACCAGGGATTGAACTCAGGGCCTTGCGCTTGCGAGGCAGGTGCTGGAACCACTGAGCTAACCCTCCGGCCCAACAAGGGCACTTTTTTTTTTTT